>LOEQ01012867.1:0-23912 GCA_001685075.1 Bramus lutescens
GCAACAGAGTACTACATAGCTGAAAAAATAACGACTTCTTGAATTTTCCAGGAAAATATATGAAGCTAGAAAACATTATTTTAAGTGAGGTAACCCAGACACAGCAAGACAATTATCACATGTACTCATTCATAGGTGATTTTTTTAAACGTAAAGCAAAGAAGACCAGCCCACAAACCACAATCCCAGAGAACTTAGACAACAATGAGGACACTAAGAGAGATATACATAGATCTAATCTACATGGGAAGTAGAAGAAGACAAGATCTCCTGAGTATTGGGAGCATGGGGACCTTGGGGGAGGGTTGAAGGGGGAGGGGAGAGTCAGGGAGTAGAGCAGAGAAAAATGTATAGCTCAATAAAAATCAAGGAAAAAAAGAAAAAAGAAAGTGGATTGAGCAAGGTGTGGAGAGCAAGGCAGTAGGCAGCACTCCTCAATGGTCTCTGTTCCACATCCTGTCTGTAAGGTTCAGCTTGAGTTCCTGAATTCTCTTCTCTCAAGTGTGGACTGTGATTGACACTTATAAGATGAAATAAAACGTGTCCTTCCCAAAGAGGCTCACAATTATAGTGTTTATCACAATAAAAACCTAAATAAGACAGGATTTATTAACCCATAATTTGAGGGTACAATCTGTCTTTGCAGACAGGCATAGCTGCAGAAAGTTGAAGTGGTATGTTCCTTTTCATTCAGTCAGGAAGCAGTGACTAATGAGTGCTCATGCTCAGTTAGCTTTTTATGTAGTCTACGACCCAAGCCTAGGAGCAGTTCCAAGCTCCTTTAGGGTGAGTATTTCCACCTCAGTTAACTTAATCAAGATGCACAGAGGCTAACCTAATCTAAATAATTCCTTACAGGTATGCCTGGAGCTTGCCTTCTGGGTGATTCCAGAACATATTACATTTAAAACAGTAATCATTCCAATGACTATTTTTCTCTTTTAATTTTTAATTTATTCTTTATAAATTTCATACATATGTACAATATTTCCTAATAATATGCAACCCACATTCCTTGCCTCCATTCCACCCAGGACTCTCTTGATAGCTCCCTTACAAATTTATATCCTTATTTATTTAAACCCTTGAGTCTAATCATTACTGACTAGATTTACATTAGTGAAGGGTTTCCCCAGGGCATGGACAACCTACATCAGTAACCATACTACTAAAGAAATGTTGCTCTTCTTCCCCCAGCATCTATCGAATGCTAAAAGTGGTACAGCTACAATTTGGGACTTCGAGATCCCTTCCCCTCTCCATGCTGAAGTTTCTTTTATTTTTTAATTGATCTTATTGAGCTATATATTTTTCTCTGCTCCCCTCCCCTTCAACCCTCTCTGTAGTCCCCATGCTCCCAACTTACTCAGGAGATCTTGTCTTTTTCTACTTCCCATGTAGATTAGATCCATGTGTTCCTTTCTTAGGGTCCTCATTGTTGTCTAGGTTCTCTGGGATTATGATTTGTAGGTTGATTTTTCTTTGTTTATGCCTAAAAACCACTTATGAGTGAGTACATGTGATATTTGTCTTTCTGGGTCTGGATTACCTCTCTCAATATGATGTTTTCTAGATCCACCCATTTGCCTGCAAATTTCAAGATGTCATTTTTTTTTTCAGCTGTGTAGATGTACTACATTTTCTTTATCCATTCTTCAGTTAAGGGCATTTAGGTTGTTCCCAGGTTCTGGCTGTGACAAACAATTCTGCTATGAACATACTTGAGCACAGGTCCTTGTGGTACTATTGATAAGAATGGCCAAGATCAAAAACACTAATGACAACTTATGCTGGAGAGGATTGGGGTAAAGGGAACACTCCTGTATTGCTGGTGGGAGTGCAAATTGGTACAGCCCCTTTGGATATCAGATGGCGATTTCTCAGAAAATTTGGAAACACCTTTCCTCAAGACCCAACAATACAACTTTTGGGTATATACCCAAAGCATGCTGAAGTTTTTAACTGACTTGGTCTAGTGTAGTTCTAATATAAGTAATTATAGGTGCCATGAACACCTATATGTACAGGACATGTTCTGTTTAGAAGACAGCAGTTCAGAGAATTCCTCTTTGTCTGCTGAGTCTTACATTCCTTCTGGTCCTCTTAGGCTATGTTACTTGAGCCTTGGATAGGTGCAAGAGATTGATATAGATTATCTATGCCTGAGCACTCATAACTGCTTAGTCTCAGCACGTTGAGCAATAATATTCCTCTGCATTAGTTTCTACCCACTGTAATAAGAGTTTCTCTGACAAAGGTTGGAAGCAGCACATTTACGTGAATTAAACTTAAATATATAGAAGGCAATCCAGAGATTGCTTCTTTGAATTTGGCTAGTCTGCCTGGCTAGTGAACTTCAGAGACCATCCTATCTCCCCCATCCTAGTGCTATGGGTACAGATGTCTACTTCTGCATCTTTTAGTTTTGTTTGTTTGTTTGTCTGCTTGCTTTGTCATTCAAGACAGGGTTTGTCTGTGCAACAGCCAGGCTCTCTTGAAGATTGCTCTTGTAGACCAGGCTGACCCTGAACTCACAGAGATCTACCTGTATGTGCCTCCTGAGTCCTGGGATTAAAGGCACACCTCTGCAATTTTTATGTGGGTTCTTGGGATATAAACTTGGACATTGTATTTGTTCAGCAAGCACACTTGATTCATTGGGTCATCTCCCCAGCCCTGGATTACCTTTAGTATACAAATAATAGCTATCAAAATGTCCCCTTTTGATAATCTCAATGCCTGTGTCACTGTGCTAGTGTTTTCTGTTTGTTTGTTTATGTTTTCCTTTGCTTCATCCAAGTTCTAGTAATAATTGGTAGTTTGGGGTTGCATACTTGACACTGTGTGCAAACATTTAAAGAGCTCTTGGTGATGTCACCTTCCTTCTTTGTAGAGGACAGTTAAAGCAAGTCTAGTCACCATGATTCAGCCAGCAAATAAGCAAGCTGAGTTTAATTCCCACACAAGTCTTTGTCTGAATTTTTTCTCCTGTTTCATTGGTCTTCTGAGGTCCTGCCTAAGAGCCAGGATGGTTAAACACACCCTCTTTACCTTTTCATTTTCTGAACCCATATTTGGTTCAGCCCCTATGAAAACACGAAGTCTTTCACAGTCTTCAGCTGTCTTACGTTAATGAATCTTCAGCAATCTTATGGTGAATTTATATTTCCTGTTCCATCCAGTCAGTGTCATGGGCAAAAGTCAAATGCCATACCAGTTGACTTAACTATTGGTCTTTTGTTTTGTTAGACACGAATTTTGTTAGCTTGGTATCTGGTTGTCTCTAAAATTCTTAATTCAAATTTGTATGAAAATTAATTTTGAACTTTGAATTTCTCAATTTGAATTGTTTACTTCCTGTCTACTCTTGCCAGAAACCGATATGTGTATCAAAACAACAATGATAATATGTGGGACTTAATTCAATGCCTACCCCTCAAGTCCAGGATTTCTTAGTTGGTCTTAGATGCTATTTAGTCTTCTTACATATTACTTACCTCTTTTAGGATTATTTATTTTTATTTTATGTTTATAAATGTTTTGCCTACATGTATGTTTGTGTACTGGGTGTCCATGGGGCTTGGAGAGGGCATTGGATCCTGTGGCCCTAGAATGACTGATGTTTGTGAGTGGCCATGTGAATTCTGGGAATTAAACCCATAATCTCTGGGAGAGCAACAAGGACTGTAAACCACTCATCAGTCTCCGCAGCCTGTACAGATTTCCTTCACACTTGTCTATCATCAGGGAGACAATTTGGCTCCATTCAAGGTACTCCATTGTTGATGAAAGTGGAAGATTTCCGATGATCCTAAAAAAAATACAGGGAATAGGAATCATGAGAAGTGCTTGAGAAAGAGGCCCCTGGGCCTGACATCTGAAGATTCTGATTGGTATCTCCCCAGTCAACAAGGTATAAGACAGTTCTGACATAGTCACATAATCAAGTTACATTTCAAAAATTATATGTGTCAAAAATATCTAACTCTTCTATTGTGTTGAGGCTGCCTCTTATTGACAAATGTTACACTGTAGGAAGACAAGCATCATTGTCACAAACACCTCTTGAGTGACAAGAGGATATAAAATCTAGAGAATAGAAACTTATCAAGGAAGGAAAATGAAATTATATTTAGTGAAAGCACAAAACTCCCTAGGTTTAAAACTAATAAATAATCAATTAGACAAGAACTTTTCCATGGGAATTTTTGGTAATTCCACAGAGGAACTACCTTTAGGATATTGGAAATTTTTGTTACCCTAACATAAATTTAATTATTGTTGAATTTGTTCGCCTTCTGGCAAGATATTTTTAGATGAATTCTTTGACATAGGGGTTATGCAACTTCCTCATTATGGTTTATAAGGCAGCAATAATTCCATTATTTCTCTCTATCTGTGTGTGTGTTTATATAAGCGTATGTGTGCACATGTGCCCTCTATGTGTACGTGTTTGTGTTTGGCTTGATTTTGCTTTGGTTTAAGATTTTTATTATTTTTATTGATGTGTGTGTGTGTATGTGTGTGTGTGTGTGTGTGTGTGTGTGTGAATAAATGTCAAACATGTGTGAACTCCCAGAGGCTGGAAGAAGGCACAAGATCTCCAATACCTGGAGTTACAGGCTGTTGTGAGCTGCTTCCTCTGGGTTCTGCAGACTGAGCTCGGGAGTAGTTTGTACTCTTTACCACTGAGGCATCTTTATAGAGCCACACTTACTTTAAAATTTTAGCCATATCTTTATTCCTACCAAAAGACAATGCACCTACAACTCTGCCTTTATGTTCAGTGCAAAATTCCTAGTATACAGGTGTCATTATTTGAGGAGAAATTTGGGTTATTTTTCTAGATTTCCTTTCTAAATAACGAAGCACTAAATTGTATTACCAGTTAAAGAGAGATTGAATATAGACAACAGCACAGAGGGAGAAGAGCTCAAGCTTTGTCAAAACCATGGCTTGTTCAATGCAGCAAGGGAGAGGAGAATAGAAAAGATCAGAGAAACAGTTTGAAATGTGTTCATGCAGGCCACCGATGTCCTGATTGGGAGGCTATCTTGGACTCTTTTCATTATAGGGTTGGTCAAGTCAGTGACCTTTGGAGAGATGATTGGCCAGATAGGAGACTAGGAGCTGACATAGGTATAAAGGTTGCTAGTGCGGGACACAGCGGCCTTAGCTGGCTATTGAGATAATCTAGATGCAAGATAAAGAGGTTCTGCACTGGGGAAGTGGAAATGGGAAATGATGGGCCGTTTGAGAAATGCATGGCAATGAGAGGATGGTCAGTCTTGGATATGAAGAGATATGCACTGGAACATTTTTGTGTGTGCTATCATTACTTTTTTTCAAAGTTTTGCAGAGGGGAAAATTAATAGAAATACAGAACACAGGTGTGGCCCCAAATCTCAAACATAATTTTGTTCAATAATTGCTTTCTTCCCCCTTTCTACGATGTTTCAAAAGAGATTTTAAAAATATCTCCAGGCAGTTCTTTTCCTCCCGTTGCCACCGACTACGTGTGCTCATTGTTTTAAAATAATTGCTATATATTCTGTAGCATTTCCATATTGAGGAGCCAACATTCCAACTTCCATGTGTTCCCTATTAAATAAAACATGTTTACAGACTTTTTCTGACACTCCATTATATTACACGTGTAGAGGCTAAATCTGGAAAAGCTTAACAGATAAATACCCATTCCTACAGTTATGCACAAGAGATTAACACAGGCCGCTCCCACCAACGTTAATCACTCGACTCCTGGACCATTAAAGTTTCACCACATTCAGAGGAAGAGGTCACATGTGAAGAGGAAGAAAGAGGCACAAGTAAATCATTCCATCCTGTCTAATGTAAGGCAGTTAAAATTACTTCACTAAGGACATTTATAAAATGAAGAGTGTGCTTTCCCAGCATAAATATGAATGTACAGACCAACTCTTCCTTTCCAACATCTGACTTCTTTGTCTGGGATGACCCTCCACCTGTTTTCTGCCTTTTTAAGGACGTGGGGTTTTGGGTGTGTTTCCTGGGGATGCCTGTTTTCTCCATCATCTGTCATTTCATAAAAGTGCTTCCTGGGCTTGGGAAATAGTACTAGACACATCTTGAATGCCCATCCTAGGCTGCTAGGTTTAGATCTGTCTGAAGTTCTCAAGATCTTGAGTCTCAACATCATGTCAACATCATCATCAATGATTTGAAGTGCAAATCCATTGTTTCTACCATAGAACTGCTGAGTCATAAAACTAGCAACAGGTCTTCACCAAATTCTGTTGGGTGTTTTGGTAGCTTTTAAAGTCTAACAGGGGATCTCAACTTGTGCGTCCCGACCTCTTGGGCAGTCACATATTAGATAACCTGTATATTATATATTTACATCACAATTCATAATGGTAGCAAAATTACAGTTATGAAGTACAACAAAGTAACCTTATGATTGGGGTTCACCACAACATGAGGTACCATCTTTAAAGAGTCATAGCATTAGGAAGGTTGAGAACCACTGGTTTAGACTAATCTTCAATTACAATACTCCTGTCTGGGAGAAATTACCTTCTTTCCTGGTGTGGAGATAGAGACTTAAACGACATGATACATTCAAAACTGGTCAGGCCAGGTATTACAGAAGCAAGTTCATAAACTTCATAACTTACTAGACCTATTGTGTGGGTGTACCATGACTGAAGCTCAAATGTGGGTTAGTGTTACAGAAGAACAGGACTCAGATCATGACCCCTCTGTTACGAAAATGCTTCCCACAGTATGCCTGTCTTCTTCATCAAAAAGGGAAGCCTAAGGATCAGTTACCATTTTATGAATGCTGTGTGTGAGGGTATGTTTGCATGCATGTGCACATGTGCATATCAGTCACGTATTTGGGTGTGGTCAGTGGATTACTATGCTAGCAACTAGAGTCATCAGACGAAACACTGAACTCTGCTGGGTGACTGGAAAGATGAATGACTAGAGGCCATAATCCAAAGCAAACCATGCATATAATAAAATATTATGCTTTGATGAATTGGTTTGATTTCTCTTTACAGTTTCTAACCTGTAGATGTCTTCTGAAAAGCAGTCCGATCTTTCCATGGTTTCACAAAGAACTGAAGCATGGTGAACCTACCATGGATAGATTGACTGCTCAGTTCCTTTCTCAGCTTGCCCTACTTCCCCTTGTAGGCATTATAGTTACCTCTCTTCATACACAGCTGCAAGGGACCAGGTCTTCCCAACCAAACCCTAGGCATGTCACTAATCACACTTTTCCAATATAATTACGTTTGCTATGTTGATGCTCAAGTTTATAAATATCTGCTGGGTACCAAGTATGTGTATAGTTCTTTCAGAGAAATACAGGTGAGATCCAGGGGATACTGCAACTTTGCCACCTTTTATCCTTTATCTGAAAGGGAAAATATGTTCTCTACAAACAAGACATGCTGAAACAAAGCAACAGTCTGAGGAATCTCAAAGAGAAGGAGCTTCATATTAGAGTTACCACAAATTCAGGGATCAGATGTGTGTGTGTATGTATGTATATGAATGGGTGTGTGTACATATATATATATATATATATGTACACATACATGTGTTTGCTTTTATGTGTGTGAGCCAGCAGTCAGCATTAGATCTTTCTTCACCACTTTGCACCTTATTTGCTAGACAGAATCTCTCACTGAACCCAACAGCACTGTGGCTGGCTAGGCTGGTTGAGGAGGGATTTCCAGGGATCCCCATTCTACAATGCTGGAATTGTAGCTACAATGGCACAATGCCTGGCCTTTTCAAGGGTTCTAGAGACTCCCAACTCAGGTCCACATGCTTGCACAGTACGCACTTTGCTGACAGAGCCATCTCATCAGTCATCAAGATCAAATTGAGATGTTGCAAGAATCCATCTTGAAAGTTCAGAGCTTAGAGAAGACCCAAAGAAAGGGACTGGAGAGGCCAGAAAAGGAGACAGTGTGCTTGGTCAAAGTGTTTCTTTCCACTACCCCTTTGTCCTCTGTAGTTCTTCTCAGACCAGACTCTAGAAAAATCGAAATGTCTGTGTCTCTCTGTGTGGTCCAGTAATTAAGTCAGTAATGATGCACACTTAGATTCTATCTTTTCTTATGTTTTCAATATAGTTTTTTTATTGTATTATGAGGTCAAGGAAAGAACCTGACATTTGTCTGTGGATATTATTGACGCGTGTAAAATTCTAGCCTGACTTCATAGTAAAGAAACTATGTGGGTGGGGTAAATGCTAATTTTTGGAAAAGAAGTGAAGGCAGGATTTCTAGCTGGCCCGGATCCTTGCAGCCTTGGGAAAGCTCTGCAGCTGGGATGCTCCCTGGGTGCCGTCCTCATCTATATTCAGGGACAGTCTCTGTTTCCGACATGAGTGAGCTAAGGAACCTGGAGCTGGTGCCAAGAGCTCCTGCTGAAAGCAATTATCAGGATTCACCATATGATTTCAATTCTTTGTGGACTATAAAAGAGACACTTCACTATTTTTTGAAAAGGGATATGAGCATGAATGTCAGTAGCTTATGCATTATTTAGTGCCTGCCATCCTGCCTTGGTCTCACAAAGGAGAATGACAGCATTGTCCCTGTGATGGTGGAAATAGAGATGTTGGATTTTGTAGCTCCTCTAAATTACCTGTAATCTCACGACCTATAATTAGTTTGCTGAGGATATTAAACCCTCAATTTTTTTCCACCTGTCACTGAAGATAGGTGTCTGGTATCTCATTATGTTAAGGAAAATCCTTTCACACATACATTTGAGATATGTAGTATGATGATAACAAAATTATTAACTTCAGCTCATGTTTTGTCCATAGTCACGAATATGAAAGTTTAAAGGACATTGCTTGAGTGCAGCTGATACCAGGATTTGGCTCACTCTTATTTCTAATACTGCACCACCAGTGCTCTCTCTCTCTCTCTCTCTCTCTCTCTCTCTCTCTTTCTTTGGAACATTTTTCTAGGTTCCAGTCTTGTTCTCCTAGGCCCAGTATCTTTTTCACAACAGCCACTATAGGTGCTCTACAGCAATCTTACAAATTAAAAATAGGGTTGATGTTTATATTATACTATAATTTTATTTACTACTAAGAAAGAAATTAGTTTAGCCTTTTCTATCACAATCCCCTCCTTTCAAGTATGTAAAACTCCATATAAGTTTTGGGAGGGTCTTTTAGAGTCTGTTTGATTCTCATGTCACTTTAGACACACGAGATCAAAGAGGAGATGTTTCTCAACAGACAGGCAGGAACCTCGCAAGTTGTCAATCTTGTATCATAGGAACAATGCTAAATTGAAAATCAAGAACTCCTTCTATGGCCATGAGCGAACTGTGGTTGCAGAGCAAACTGCTACAGCATGAACTGGAGAGACCAGTGAGAAACAGAGACTGTAGCTGAAGTTGCACCCATAGGAGCACTTAAGGGGTGATTGAATAACTGGGAGACTGGGAAACAATGGTTCCTGAGAGAGGGAGAATTGGTGTCCTCCAGGGATGAGCTCTAGCACAGGTTGCCTGATCCCAAGTGGACAGTCCTGGACATGTACTCATGCCCCGTGCTAAATGGACATAGAAGAGCATACTTATGTATATATGTATGTATATGTGCGTATATATGTATATGTGTGTATGTATATTAATAATTAAAGAAGTAATCATGAATTTGGAAGGAGGCACAGAAGAGTTGGAGGGGAAGCATGGGAGTGATGCATGGTTAATATTCATGTTATGAAATTCACTAAATGAACAAATATGGAGTGAAGATTTCAGAGAAAAACTTCCCTCTTTCTTGAATTTGACAACTAAGAGCTGACAAGGAGCACAGGGTCAAGGTTAAAGGAAATCTCAGTTCTTGACGCAGAAAAGGTGAAAAGTGACAATTTTAAATCATGGAGCATAATCTAAGAAAGACATCAAAGGATTCTACTTTACTGATGTCTAACCAATATGATTCAATGAGAGACCAATCAAGCCATGAGGGAGTGTAACTGGATGTTTCTGTGCCCGTCTGCTCCCACAGCCGCTTTTAAAATAACCACTCAGAGGCTTCATATTGACTATATACTGTCTGCTCTATTCTCTCAGGCTTATTATTAATTGGCTTCACAACTTAACCCACTTCTATTAATCTACATATTGGTGTTACGTCACATCTTGATTTTCCGGTGGCTGCTTGCCTTTCCCTCGACTCTGCCTTCTTTTTCCTTCTGTTCAGTTTGGCTTTCCGACCTAGATATATTCTGCCCTGCCATAGGCCAAATCAGTTTTTTTATTAACCAATGGTAATAAAACATATTCACACAATACAGGGGTTATCAGGAGAGGACATGTCCAGTTAAAACCCAGCTCCCTTGTAGCATCAAAGGTTAAAGAGATAGCTGAAGGGCTCAGGCTTACTAAAAGACAAAGGCTAACACCTAATTCCTTTGAGTTCTCCACTTTACTACCCCATCATTAGAGCTCTTAATATGAAGGGAATGATAGCTACAAACAACTGGGAAAACCAGTTCCTTTGAAGAAGCAGCTTCAAGGGAATCCAATGTACAAGGAGAGAAAAGAAGTCCCTCTGGAGGTAGTTTAGCCATTGACACCTACAGTGGCAGAGAACAGGAACTAGCCCCATACCCAACCAGACACATATAAAACTTCCATGTGGAAGACTCAGCCACCCCAGTTCCTTCCACTTGAGACAGCATGTCTGGCTTGCAACAGAAAATGATAAGGTCTGACAAAAGGCAGGAATCCCAGTCAGAAATGACAACAACAGAACTGGATTTATATATGGCAGAGATATTGGAATTATCATAACAGAAAGTTAAAACAAAAAATTAATATGCTAATGGATCTAATGGAAAATGTTGGCAACATGCAAGAACAGATGGGTGATATAAATGGAGAGACAGAAATTATAAGAGCAAAAATTCTAACAATAAAAAGCATTGTAACAAAAATAAAGGATGTCTTTGATGGGCTCATGAGCACATTCCTATGAAAAAAGAGTTAGCAAGCTTAATAATACAGCCATAGAAGCTTCAAAAACTCAAATGCAAAGATGTAAAGACCTGAAAATGTTGAAGCTGGGAATTGAGGAGAAGTGGGACAGTCACACAGGTTATGCATATAAATGATGTTACTGGATGAGAAGAGGGCAGTAGAAACATTTGAAGGGATAGTGAATCAAAGGTTCCAAAACTCATGATAAATATTTGGATGTCAGGTTCATGAACCCAAAGCAGAATCTATACTCCTCCAGCATATCAAAGGCAAAGAAAAAAATCTATGAGTAGAAGCAAGGGTGGCTGTGAAAACACCTTACCAGGCAAAGAAAAATGGGATTTTTACCTATAGCTTTCCCTTGTAAGAAACATTACTTCTTCAGAAATGAAAACTATAGATATAAATGTAGAATAAAGAAGTTCTCACCTGAACAAGAAAGTAGCAGTAAAGAAGGAAGAAATTTAGGTTAAACAGTATCTGTTGTTGTTGTTGTTGTTATCATTATTGCCTAACACTGGACATGGAGCTCACTGACTGTTTATACCTGATGGACCCTGAGCCCCTGGGATCCTCTGCCCCTACCTCCTCATTCTGGAATTACAGGAGTGACCCACTACACCCAGATTTAAATGGGTTCCAGGGGCCTCATGCTTGGTCAGCAAGCACTTTATACATTGGCTCCCATGCACTGCATCTCTTGCTTTTGTTTTTCTTAATTCATCTAACAGCTATAGCTCAAAACAATAACAGCAACAAGGAATTTCATGGTTATAACATAAATATATAAGTGAAGTTGATGATGCCAATGGTCTAAGGGATATTACAAAGGAACTGGGATTACTCTCTCTTAAACCACTAGGCAATGATAATAGTAAGATTTCCCTCCTTCCCACACAAGAATGTCCACCACAGGGAGGCACAGCCAAACAAATCAGAGAATAAGTGTTGAGCGAATGAGCAAGTCACTCTTTAGGGAACGGATGGTGTCATCAACATGCAGGCTGAGGGGATCTGAGAGGTCTGAGAAGATTTGCTAGCAGCAGATCTCTGATGTGGCTGCCCTGGGGAGTGAGCAGAGGCAAGACCTAACTATCCGCTCCAGGCTCCTTGTGAAGCTTGTGTTCAGTTAAATAGCCCCGAGGATAAGGGGTAGCTGCTGGAACAGCTCTGTTAGGACATTTTCCGAGCAGATGAAAATTAACCTAGTGCTGCTAATGTCAGGAGTGAGCCAAGTTGAGTGTCTGGGTCCGAGGGCATTCCTGGAGAAATCAGACTGAAGTATGTATCATGCAGGAATGAGTTGGAGCCAGACTGTTCTCCAAATGCCTGGAGTAGTCCTGGTCCTTGTCTTCTGGTGGTTGCTGTTCTGGAGGACATTCAGTTTTATTCCTTTGCTGATAATCGAGGGACATGTGCCACAAGCACCTTTATCTCCATCCCGTGTCCTTAATGACTTTGACTGCATTCAGCAGTAGTTTCCGGGAAGCATTCTAAGGGTCTCCGGCGTGCTTAAGAGCATTATTCATATTGTAACAGAAACATGTCTTGCTCCAGAAACATATTTACTGTTTTTTTGTGGAAAACACAGATGCAGCCTAGGTAAATAACACAAAACAATTTCTCTCTTGCCAAGGAAAAATGCTGCTTTTATATTAATTTAAAAGGCAAATAAAATCGTTCCTACTGGAGGACGATGCTGTGATAGACAAAGAGTGTACTTAGTTCCTATTAATTGGCATCAGTATTTTTATGTGTATCCTTTTGGACTGTAAAAATAATGTTTTCCTTTAAGTTGGCTTCCTTGTAATGAAGAGAAATGCATTGTATTTAAACTCCTCCACAGTTAGGAGACATAGCTTCTGTTAATTTGCTGTGTAGCCATCTTCATATAAGAAGCAGATTCTTAGAAGTCTTAGAATAAGGAATTTGAAGCCTTACCATTTAGGGATGATCTGCTTCCTTGTAATGTTTTAGCTTATTTCAAATTTCAAATTGTAAAATGGTTGTCCTTCGAAGAAAGAGCATTTTAATGGATGATCAGGAGCTGCACATGGCAGACTTCTTCACACTGTCTTCTCTGTTTTATGAGGTATGACATGATGACCCATATTACTGTATGCATCTCAGCTACACACACACACACACACACACACACAGAGGCAAGTTCCATGTCATCTAGGAGATCAATGAATATGACCTATAATAAAGCTGTACTTTTACTTAGAACATTATGAGATTCTTTGGCAATTGTGTATTTTGGTAACTCAACCAAACAGTGTTCCACTGTGAACTTTTTAGATGACATGTATCACAATGTCAAAAGGTTGAACATGCCTGAAGCATATGTTATATATGGCTGAAGAGTCATGTTAAATTATTGACATAAATCTGTAAAATACTGACTATAAGCTAAGTCAAGGCTTATGCAAGTATATATGTATGCAAGTAATAAATTCTGAAAGACTGTGTTCTTGTCTTCTAAACACTGAAGTAGTGTGGAAGTTCCAGGGTCCTGTTGTTCATGAAGCTAGAGTTATTCGGGCATTTTCATTCTGAGTCTCAACAATGTTTTTGCCAAAGAGCCCTGAGTGTGTTTGAAGCAGATGTCTCAACTAGAAACTTTAGATATTTCTATTATATTCCCTTGGATCCAAGATTAAAGGACTAATATTCAGTATGGGGATCTACTGATACATGCATCAGGTGTTCACTTGGGTGTATCAGATCAGTGTGTGGGCCCCATGTGTCTCTGCTTATTTGGAAAGAGTGTGCATATTTTAAAACCCAAGGTATTTCTTGTTCTGCTTACTAGATATTGGAAAAGCCCAAGAGTGAGGTCAGCAGGTCACAGGAGCTGCACTGTGGGCTCACCTGCTTGGGAAGGGGACAGACAGGGAACACAGCTCACCGAGGTTCTGCCTGCTGCATGTGACTTGACACCACGTCCTGGAGAATTGTTGATGGATCCCCCAAGAGATAAAATCTAATGCAAAAGTAATCTGCTCAAGCAGAGTGAATCAGTTGTGAATGCGACCAGTACTGGAATATATCAAAGAAATTAATATTGAGAAAATGTGGTTTATATACATAGTAGAATTTGGGGGGGTCAAGAAGAATGAAGTTAAATGTCATTTACAGTAAAAGTGATGCAAATGGAGACAATTATATTAAGCAAAGTAAACTTGTCTCAGGAAGACAAACATTGCATTATTTCTCCCGTTTGTGGGTTCTAGATTTTATAAGATTCATAAAATCTTATATGTATATATGTCCCGAGAGTGGAGCTAAAACTGCTTGGGAAAACAGTTGGGACTATTGGGATGTAGGAGAGGCAAGGAAAGGGAGGATAAAGGAATATTAGGGTGGTAAATATGTTTAAAAGTACATTATATATTTGTATGAAAATGACTTTATTATGCAACTCACCATAATCATCACTGCCATCATCATTGTCATCAGAATAAAGTAAAGCTTGAATTCATTTATTTAGAACCTCAAAGTCAGAAAAATCACCTCTTCCTTCTAAATATTTAGATAGGTAGATTGTGTTAAAAAAATTTAGGATATAAATGAAATTTTAATTCTCTCTCTTTTTTGGATGCTACTTTTTAAAAATATTCTACTTTGTGTATTTGGGGACAGAACTCCCTCTGTAGCCCAGGCGGGCACTGAACTATCCTGCCATAGCTTCTGACACGCTGGCTTTATATAGGCAGGAGCCACCATACTTGTCTGACGCTACTGTTCTTAAGTTGGCCAATGTTTCCTTGGCACTCAGCAGTTACTGTTACAGCTGTGAATTAAGTAAGGGAACACTTTTCTCTGCACAGAACAGAGTCCAATGATGAACTATTCTAAGGTTCTACATCTGCCTTAGAGCTCCCTATGGACATAAAAGTTTAAACATCCCTCAGCTGTGTGCCTCGCCTCTGCCTTCCTCTCCGACTTGAATCATGCGCAGTTTACTGTTTTTGGAAAGTAGCTTTGGCACTAGGTCGTGTGCATATATTTTTATGATTATTTCTGGCATAGGGCATGGTGTTTAGCAGTGTTCTCCTTACACTTACCTCATATGCAGGCAAAGATACAATAAACATACCATGACAGGACTAATGCAAAGATTAAGTGGGGTTTATAGAAAACATCAAGGGTCTTGGCAGACGCTAAGTGTTTCATATCACTGTCAATCAGTTTTGCCTAGATGTGGCTATGATTTTAAAAGATAAAGATTGGTTTTCAAAATTCTATTTTTAAACTTAAATGCCTTAGTTTGATTAGCTGTAAGAAAATACCATGCATTGAATAGTTTAAACAACAGAAATTTATTTTGCCCAGTTCTAGAGGCTGGGGAGTCTAAAATCAAGATGCTGGAAAAACCTGTGTCTGGTGGTTTGTCCTTGACTGTCTTCTCATTGTAGTCGCACGTTGCAGGATGCTTCCACAAGCTGTTGCCTCTCTTTTTTCATGAAGCCATTAATCTCATTCGTTAGTTCTTTCTCTTTATGGCCTACTTAAATCTTCAAAAGCTTTACCTCCTCCTCCTGTCACACTGGAGATGAGAGCTGCACCAAGTGAACCTGGAATGGATGTGGGGAGGATGATTTTTATGTTATAATATATTGAAGGAAGAAGCTTCCTTACCTCGATATACTATAGGAAGCACATTCCACTGGCAGGTGAAGATTCTCTTTTTTGATATTATATTGTGTCTTTTGCCTGATTTTTATCCATTATGAACACAATGAATAACTTGTGTATTTGCAATCATTGTCATTGAAAGAAACGAGGAATGGATTTGCGAGGATGGACAGTGCAACCTGCCACTGCCCATGTTCCATGGCTTCTTGGGTCAAAAGCCTGTGGAAATCCTGTGGAATATGAAGAGAGCCCCCTCTCAGTGTCACAGACATAACTTGTTACCATCCCATCTCTGCTGTGTACCTCTGTTCTCTTTACCTAACATATGGGAACCTCAAACTTGTCCATAAAGAAGGACCAGTAATAATGCTTGCAATATAAACTGCATGGGATTGCTTTGATATCCTAAAGAGAAAAAGCAGATAAAGATGTCCTGAAAATTAGAAAGCCCTAGACAAGCACAGGTGTTAAATTGTCCAGGGACTGTCCATATTTTCATCACCCCTTGGGAAGGAAACAAAGTCATTTAGGTGGAGACCCATATGTGGGGTTTCCCCAAAGACGAATTAGTAGAATCCAATCCTATGATTTGGAAAATCCTCCGCATGCATTGACTATTTTTACAACTTTCATTTGAAACTCTAAGGAAGGGCAAGTCATTATTTTCTTGGTAAGTATGCAATTCAGTAATCCCCGTTTAAGTTTATAAGAGTGCCCAAATCAATGTCCCTGTGAGTCAGAAATCAGTATCACATTACTCTGGGGATAAGTAAGAAATGAGCCCCTGAATAAAAAAAAAATGTAATCGTAACTTAATCTGGAATATAAAGGCACAGAAGAGATTTCAGTTTCTTATTCTCTCATAGATTTTTATAGATTTTACAATTAATTCCAACTATCATGTTTGAATTTTTTGAGTATGATATATTAAATATTCACATTTCTAGTTGGTTTTATTTTGGCTTATGGCTCCTATTCTATAGTATCACCAATTTCTCTTATTTCTTGGAAAAATTTATTCTTGGTCTTAATTTTTGATTTGCTAGTTTGAGTCAAGGTTTCAATATGTAGCCTTGGGTGGCCTGGGATTTTCTTTGTAGACCAGGGTGACTTCAAACTCACAGAAGTCATCTGCCTCTGCTTCTTGAGTGCTGGAATCAAAAGCCTTATATAAAATACATTAATTTGATTTTACTTTATGTAATAAGCTTTTTGTTTTAAAATAAGAACTTTCTGTTTCCAAGGCTGAGCTTGAACTCTACTCTTCTTCCTTGGCCTGCTGAATGGATCTCAGGTGTGTGACCTACACATGTCCTCCTACCTAACTCTACAGTTTAACTTTCCATAGACACAGAGCAGAGAAAGGAAGGAAGAGGAATGGAGGGAGGGAGCAAGGAGATCAGGGGTTACAATTCCTTGGCCAGGCCTTGGCCTTAGATTTCACATAACAGTTCCTCTGTCCTATTCCATTGTTTGGCATGAGTAAATCTCTGTCTGTTTGAGAGAAGAATGAATATAGATCACAAGTCATGTGCCACAGAGAGATGAGTCCATTATACCATAGTGTTGCTGTGTGGAAATGCAGGAACATACAGGTGGAAGCTTCTTGGTGAAATTCAATTTGTTATAAATGCCTTATAGAATGGCTTCCCTGACAATGCTTCCTAACTACAGGAAGCATGTTGCAGCTTCACTGTCAACTTGAATACTTCTTGAGAGATCAAGAAAAAGCACTGAGTTAGGTTCATCATTTCCTTCCTTGGTGGACATCCTGGAAGTCTGTTCCTTTGTTGTTCTGCACTTGGTTCTTTGAATCAAACCTATCCCTTTCATTACTACTTCTGGTTTGTCATTTGTCCGATCTGTCAGGAACCAGAACTCCTCTGGACCTGTGTTTCTAAATTATCTATAATTATAGCTTTGATTTCCTATTTACCTCAGGAACTATTTAGAGTAGTTTGATTTTTTGTTTCCTGAAATTTTTGTTTGACTGATGCTTTAAATTTATAGTTTGACAATTTTCTATACTTTTAGTACATCTTAGTCAAAGAGTCTATAATCTTTCAATGTTTCAAACTTTGAAGTTACTTTTGTGGTTTAATTGTATACTCAGTTTGGTTACTGTTTTATGGAATCTTGATTGTAATATATTCTTGCCTTTGGGAAACTGTTTCACTGCATGGGTTGGGTTCTTTTCATATTTCCACCCTTATCCTTGAAATTCAAGAAGCGATAATATTATTTCTGGATGATGATCTCTTTTTGCTGCTATGTATATTGCCAAGAAACCATTTTAATTTTCAGGTTTAATACTTTTTTATGATATCCCTCATTATAATGATGCCTATTATTCCTGGTCTCATGTCTCTTTTAAGTAGTGCCTCCTATCTTTTCTATATCAAGATCATTAATATATTTTACATGTTTTAGCTATAGTTAGGTCTTTAATGGTATCTGAAATATTTTACTGATGTGAAGTAAGTAGCTAACCATTATCTTATTTTATTTTGAAATTTCTTATTAGTGTTCCAACACTGGTGATTTGAAATGACACAGTTTATGATTATCAAGTAATTCTCATGTCTGTTTTAAAAATATTTCTCTATTGTCTAACTGTGCACTGATCTGTTTTTTCTATGCCCTTCAATGGCCCTAACATATTATAATTATAGAGGCTTTAGTTTTTTAATATTATTCAGTTAATTTGGGGGCCATAACTGTTTACTGAGGGAAGGGACAAGGTGTGATTAGTCCTTCTTGGAAGCAGCTTCCTTATGGCCACCAGTGTGTTGCTCATTTTTTTCTGTTTCTTCTTGTCATGGGTGTGCATCTCTACTCTCTTTGAGATGAACTTGAGACCACTAGGAGATGTTGAACAGCTCTAAGGCCTGCTGCTCATAGGGCACAGAGTTACACAGCTCCTGGGTCACATCTCCCACAAAATTAGTGCATTTGGTAAGGTGTCAGCAGTGTCAGCTGTGCCTCTGTTTGCCAAATTTCTTCATTGCCACCCTTGTCGAGTCCTGTTGTCATGGGGTAGTGCAGGGCCATGAGCCATGGCTGTGACTCTCCTGTGGCAGCCTCCATATATATATTTAAAACTACTTGAGGGAAAGTTCTCTTTTCCGTGTTTTATTTATTTATTTATTTATTTATTTTAGTTTAGTGCCTTGAAAAATGAATTAATGGAGGGAGCACAAACTGAGTAAAACCTAGGAACCCAGCTGCAAACTAATGAACAACTCTGGAGGGGTATCAGCCTTTGGAGGAAGTAGAACAGGTAAAGTTAATTGAGTCACACTGGTCTCAGGTGTCACTAGATCTCAACTAATTTTCTACCACTGAGATAAAACTCCATGACCCAGACAACTTATGAAAGGAAGTATTTAGTTGAGGTTGTGGTTTCAGAGGGTACAAGTCCATGATAGCTAAGCAAAGGCATGGTAGAAAGAACATCTGAGAGCTCACATCTTGACCCTCAAGCACAAGGCAGGGGGGAGATGGGGAAAAAGAGAGAGAGAAAACACTGGCAATCGCTCATCTTTTGAAACCTCTACTGACACAGCTTCTCCAAGAAGGCCATGCTCTTAATCCTTCCCAAACAGTTCCACCACCTGGGTTTTAAGTATCCAAATATATGAGCCAAATATAATAGCCTATGGGGGGCTATTCTCATTCAAACTATCACACACAATACTACAAGAGTAAAAAAAATTAATACAGCACATGCATTTTTAAATTATATATAACTTGATTAAGCTTTTTCTCATTTGACTTACGATAACTTTTTGAAATTTTACTATTTTTAGATGTAAATGAGCAAAATGTATTAATTTGATGGCTTCTCTCAATACTATATCATGTACAGTTCTCTGAAAGTGTAAATGGGATTAGATACCAATGTTATTGTCTCCCATTTTTCTTGTTTTCTTAAGACCTGTGCACACATGCTTAAATGGCATAAGTGGAAGAGAGAGCACCCAAGCATAGCATACAGAGTCAGGGAGGCTATGAGACAAGGACTGGAGACTTCAAAATTATTTAAATTTTATAAATATGAATTACAATACAAAAATCAGGAAGAAATGTGAGCATCTGTCCCAGACAAGATGGAATAAGGAATGGAAGTATTAGTTTATGTTTGTTCTTGTTCATATCTTAGGATCCAGTTTGGCTCAACAGGTCCATACTTTGATTTCTTTTCCTCCAACAACTATGCCATTTTCCATCAATCTTCTGCTTTATTTCATGTCGCTTACAAAATATCTGATTTGCCTCATGTTACAACAGAACAAAAAATGTACCGATTTTTTTTCTCTTTGTCCTACTGTACTTTACAAGGTGTTCATCAAACACCTTGAAGTAGGTAATCAGGACTCATTCTTATTTTATAAACCAAATTAACATACTGTAGTCCAGCTTCTGATTCTGTGGCAATACTCTAGGCACATGGTATTATGGTATTTTCTCTGTCATCCTGTGTGTCTTAGAGGCAAGAAAGACTGTTACATCAGATGTAGAAAGAATCTAGGGCAAAATACATATTTAGGAATATTAATTCAATCAACAAACATTGAATGATGAAGCTTCATTCATTCTTAAGCTTACATAAAGTAAACTTGTATCTTCTTAT
This sequence comes from Bramus lutescens, assembly GCA_001685075.1. Classification (NCBI taxonomy): domain Eukaryota; kingdom Metazoa; phylum Chordata; class Mammalia; order Rodentia; family Cricetidae; genus Bramus; species Bramus lutescens. Next base: position 20,285 of record LOEQ01012867.1, read on the forward strand.
ATTTGTAGTAACAGAAATACAAAGTAACTGTTTCTAGGATTGCTCCATATTTTGTGTATTTATATTATACTGTCCATTTTTTTATAATTCAGTAGGATTATTTGTCCACCTATCTATCTCTCTGCATCTGCCTAGATCAACTAATATCTACTTTACCTATACACACATTTGCTTGTTTTGTAGCTTCTGCAATTTGATTATCAATTTGGGTAAATTCTGAATTTTCATATAAAGTTTATATAAGTTGATCTAAAATTTATACTTTGTTAGCTAATAGTAAGCATTATATTTTATAATAAATCTATGTTTATAATTTACATTTATAGTTTATAATTATAAAATAATAATCATCCTATATAATTTGTACTATACATGCAAGTAAATTACATTTTTTTCTATGAGTGTCTCTATTAGTACATTTATAGTCTGTGACCAGAATCACAGCATTAGATGGAATAGAACATCTATGGGTTATTTGTGCACAAGTGTTTATTTCACCATTTTTTAAAAAGATAATGCTAATTATGTAAGACTTGTGTGTACTCAGAACTCTATATATGCTACTAGTAAGAAAGGAAATAAAAAAGGAAACCATTACCTGGGACAATTTTCCCAATTGCTGTAGGCAACATATACATCAGCTTATCACCGAGAACTTTTACATATGTTATGTTAGGGTTGTGTTCACTGCTGATGAACTGTTGAAGTTATGATAGGATCTTGGGTAAAAGGCAGTTTATCTGAAATTGCTGTGGGAAGAGGTCGATTTTAAATCATATTAAGATCTTCAATCTCAAAAGAGAGGGCTTACTTTGAAGAGATAGGTCAAGACCTTTGGGTAGAGAGAAGAGCCTGTTTGTAGGGCCAGCAGTGAGAGAGAGTCTGGTTAATGGTTTTGCTACCAGTTAAAAGATGTAAGAATAGCTTCGGACTATGTTTCAACCAATAGAATGTTCTGAAGGTGCATCAACATGAGAGGTAGGATAGTGTTGAAGTCTTAGAATACAAGAATGGAAATGCAACTGAACGGCAAGGAAACAAGTATGTGATGCACCATAAAGCCAAGAGGAAAATAAATAACATAAAGATGCAGGCAAGACTCTCAGTGACTGAATCATGGTGCTCTTGGTGACTGTGGGCTGGGGCCTGTCAAAATCTTTGTATCCCAGTACCCCAAATACTGAGGAAGGCAAGACTGGAGCATCATGAGTTTGGAGTGAGCCTGGGTTACCTAGGAAAATCTTGAATAAAATTCAAAAACTAAAAATAACAAAATTCTACTCTCTTGAAGCAAAATGGAAGGGTACAGCAAATTTTTGGTGTTCTTTAGAGAGTTAAGGATATCCTACAAAGCAAACAGAGGGAGAAACAAAGAGAGAAAAAGACGTTGTTTAATCAGTAACAGATTAAATTATTTTTTTTTGAGACAGTGTCTCAAATTTGTCAAGGGTGGACTTAAACTTAGTATGTAACTCAAATCGACCTTGAACTCATAACAATCTTCCTGCCTCAGTCTACCCAGAGGTGGGATTCCTGGTGTGAGCCACTGCTTTTAGCTCCTAAATTATTTTTCAAAAGTTATATATAATTAAGTAATTAGTAGAATTATTCGGAGAAATAAATTGGGAGGAAAAAATGAGCCTCCTTGTAGGAATACTATAGTAGACTCTTTCCTTTCTGGGGAAGTTTCCAAAAGAATCCCAAATAAATAGGGATCTAGGAAGGGTTCTTACAAATACAAATGATGTTCAAAGCACTTGATGAGTAGAAGATGGATATGGAGGCTTAGTCCCTTGAACCTGCATAATCAATGCACAAAAATTTGTCGAAAATAAGTTGTTTGGTTCTTCTTTCAACCTACTTTGGCAGAGATGGGCAAGGCTTGCTGCAGACTGAGGGGCACACAAAGGAAATCAACTTACTCACTGGCTATTCTTTAAAAAAAAAACCAATCTTTTTTCATTTTACACACCAAATCAAGTTCCCACCCCTTCCCCTACTCCTGCACCTCCCACATTCCCCCCACCCCCACTCACATCCACTGCTTATCAGAGAGGTTAAAGCTTCCCATGGGGAGGTAACAAACTCTGGCACATTACTTTGAGGCAGGACCACGGTCCTCCACCCTTATCTAGGCTGAATAATGTATCCCTTCACAGAAAATGGTTTCCAAAAAGCCAGTTCATGCACTAGGGAAAAATCCTGGTCTCACTGTCAGGGGCCCCACAGATCAAACCACATGGCTGTCAACCACATTCAAAGGACCTAGTTCAGTCCTGTACAAGTTCCCCTGCTGTCAGTCCAGGGTGAGTGAGCTCCCACTAGCTCAGGTCAGCTGTCTGTGGGTATCCCCATAGTGGTCTCGACCCCTTTGCTCATATTATCTCCTCTCCCTCTCTTCAGAAAGATCTTCACCAACCCTGCACCAGACAGAGGACTGCTGTAGCACGATTAATAAAAACCTAGAGACAGGGGTTAGTAAGTCTGACCAAGGCGGCTGTTTTACTCTGATCTTCAGGCAAGCTTTATGTATTAAAATAAAAATGAAATATCACTACAAACTGATCTCCAAAATATATAAAGAACTAAAAAAAAGAACCCAAGAAACTAGATATCAAAATACCAAATAAACCAATTAAAATATGGGGTACAGATTATGACTATTTTTTAATAGGTAAGATCACAGGATAACAATGTAAGTGACCCTTCAGAAAATGCCTCCAGAGAGGAGACAGAGGGACAGAGGACATATGGAACAGAGGGATGTCTGTGAGAAGGAACAGGAAAGCATGTTTTTGAGTAAAGAACCTTCTGCCAACTTTAATTGTGTGGAAAACTTTAAATTATAACCACCATGAGTTTTAATATATATTTTATTTTATACTATATTTATTTTGCTACCATTAACGAGCAACTTGATAATAGGAAAATAAAAAGAGAAAACTATTCTTCCTATCCCTTTCTCAAATATTTTACAGCAATACAGTGGGGAAAAAATCTTGTTTTGTAGTTACTCATTTAGGAATTTATAAGAGAGAAGTATTTTCCATTCCTTATGCAGATGTTGACTTTTTTAAGCCTTTCGTAAGATTAAAAGACAATCGTTTGCACGTTAATCCTTTGCAAAGGCCATATGTGAGACTGGAAAACATTTGAGTCTGAAGCTTTAATTGAACATCACTCAGGATTTGCCTTTTTGAAAATGTTAAACGATCACCAGTGTGTGAGTAATAAAGCCAATATATTCAGGAATAATTACCACTGGCATATTCAATCTAAGAATCCGAGAGAATAAATCAGAGCATGTTCAATTAGGTTAAATATGCTTACGTAGTTTTTTAAAAAATTTTTTTAGTTTCTGTAGTTTCCAGTTTATATGATTTTTTTTTTACAGAAGATAAAAATCAAAATTGTGAAGAAAATAATTCCTTAGGGTTTGATTGGCACTTGAAAGTAGCTAATCTTAAACTTAACTTTGAAAATCAAAATTGTTGAAAAGGTAATGTAGGGAACCAAAGAACACACAGGTAAATACATAACTTGATGAATTATCATGAAGTGGATGTACTACAAAACCACAACCCAGAATGAGGACTCGAAGAGAAATGGGTCCTACAACATCTCCTGT
>LOEQ01012868.1:9367-21876 GCA_001685075.1 Bramus lutescens
AGAAGAAGAAGAAGAAGAAGAAGAAGAAGAAGAAGAAGAAGAAGAAGAAGTTGCTGAAGTCCAGTTTAAACATAGAGACACCATCAAATCAGGAAACATCTCCCCATTTCTTTTTCTTTCTCCCAAGCTGAAATTGGCCTCTATTTCTTAACACTCTGATCCATTGTTCCTGCCTTGGTGGGTTGCAGTATAATTTATTATACATGACATTGCAGAATAGAACAGAAAGCACAGTGTGGCCACTTTTGTACTTGCATTGTATGCTACAGTACAAGCCATGCAGCACATCTCAATGTGTCATTAAATCCCAATGACTCCCTGCCCTTGTATGTCTGAGCGACTGGGATAGTAGCATACACATTACTCCTCAAATCAAGGTAAGAAAAAAAAACATTGCTGAGCTCTGTGCTGGATGCTAAACTCAAGGGTGAGGGTGGAGAGGGAGGGATTTAGAACATATTTTTCTCTGCTGAGATCCTACAGTCTAGAAACACAGAGGTTTAAATGCAGTTCAGTTAGGAATGAGGTGTGGGTGCTGAGTTGAACAAGTCTGGACTTCAGAGTGCCCATGTGAGTATTGTCACTCACTGTAGGATCTACCTGGTGCATGGAACATTTGCACAACATGAACAGGCCCACTGGGTAGGTGATGCTGCACCATCCAGAAAAACCATGCTGTTTTCTAGTGAGCTGCTGAAACTTGTCAGGGCTTTTGGAGTTTGTTCTTTTGTCAGAATGAAAAGCTTGGCTTGGGATCCAACCATTCTTATGGGAGTCAGGCATTTCATGCATTATTGGACCCAGACTGGCCCTAACACCCAAGTTCAGTGCCTGATGGTGTTATTTGCCAACTGTGGTTATGTTTCCCATTTGTGACCCTCAATTTTCCATGGAAAATGTTTTAAACGTAGGAATGATGCATCTGAGGGGAATCCCCTTCTTCAACATGAAATTTGTGGCCTTGGGCTAGCCATTTGTACTCTGACTGTGAAACCATAGAAATGAGGACCATATGACTTGCTCACTGCTGAATTCTGTTTACTTAGCAATGAACTTAGCATATAAACATACTCCATAGAGTCAAGGTTTGTGTGATGGATAATATTGATTGTCATATTAGAGTTGCCTTGGAGACAAACCCCTGGGTGTGACTAAAGGAGTTTGTGGGTAGGGTTAATTGAGGTAGGGAGACTATAAGCACTGTAGCTTGGATGAAAAGGTATCTTGGAAGGTAGGAGCCAAGGAATACCACAAAGTCACCATAAACATAGCAGCTTACACCCCCACTGACGTGGGAGGTTCTTCTGTCTGTGTGTTGCTTTGATTGGTTAATAAATGAAAAACTGCTTTGAGCCTATGGCAGGGAAGAACAGAACTAGGCGAGAAAAGGTAAGCTGTATGCTGGGAGGAAGAAGGGTGGAATCAGAGAGAGACCATGGAGTAGCCATAGACAGATATGCTGAAACTTTGCTGGTAGGCCATGACTCATGGTGATGCACCGATTACTAGAAATGGGTTAAATTAAGATGTAAGAATCAGTGGTGGCCTCTGAGCAGATTGGACTCTCTTTGTTCGCACTCCTCGCTCAGCTCCTTTGGGCAACCATGTCTGACAAACCCAATATGGCTGAGATGGAGAAATTTGATAAGTCAAAATTGAAGAAGACAGAAATGCAAGAGAAAAATCCTCTGCCTCCAAAAGAAATGATTGAACGGGAGAAGCAAGCTGGTGAATTGCAATGAGATGAGAGCCGCCAATCTGTACTGTATATTCCACAAGCATTGCCTTCTTATTTTACTTCTTTCAGCTGTTTAACTTTGTAAGATGCAAAGAGATTGGATCAAGTTTAAATGATTGTGCTGCCCCTTTTACATCAGAATCAGAACTACTGACCAGGAAGGCCTCCCCTGCCTCTCCCACCCATCTGTTGGTNGTGTGGCTGGCAGGGAGGGAAGAGAACTTACATGCTGGTGAAGGAAAAAGTTGGGTGGGAAGTGGTGAAATAAAGAATAAAATTCAAGATGGTCCAAGGCGTCCTACAGGATGTAAAATGCAGTTTTATCACAATGCCATTTTTTTGTTTAAATGATTTTAATTATTGGAATGCACAATTTTAAATATGCAAATAAAAAGTTTTAAAAACTGAAAAAAATTAAGATGTAAGAATTAGCCAATAAGAAGTTAGAGCTAATGGGCCATGAAGTGTTTTAATGCAGTTTCTGTGTGGTTATTTTTAGTTCTGGGCAGCCAGGACGAACAAGTGGCCTCCTACAAATTGGTCCCCAATGTGGGACAAACTAAAAATCCACTTAAAAAACGGAGAGAGCTTAATTATAGACACAAAAATACAGAGTTTAACACAGCTTCTTACTGTTTACTAGTGGCATGCCACAGCTCCTTTAAAAGAGGTTTTCCTGATTCAGCCATAGCAGAAAAAAAACACACCATTTTCAAATGCTGGCTTTCTGGGCCATTCTGCCAACACAAACTCTGACTCTTTCAGGCAGGAGGTCTTCCTACAAAGCATTTGACTGGGGTTTGTGAAAAGACTCTTGCAGCTTGCTTAATGGTGACATGGACTGGTTGTGTGCCTGAAAGTGGGGTGGTGTGCATGGTGATGCTCAGAGGTGGTGAGAGGCTCTGCCATGCTGGACTGGGCAGGGCATGCAGGCAATGCCATATTTCCCCTAGCAATGACACAGCTTAAGTTTTTCAGAAGCACTTAGCATTTTAAGAAGTGCTCCTGGACAATAAAGAATTACAGAGAGACAGTAGGACAGATTCAGACATAAAAGACCTCTAAATGGGTCACAGTGTTGGATAAATTTATGTAGGTTTGGAAGAGAGAAGAAAAAGAGTATAGAGAGTTGGAAAAGAAGTAATTTTTTTAAAAAAAAAAAGGTAAAGTCTTTTAAAAGACAGAGTACAGATAGTCATAGATTAAAGGAGTAAAGATAATAAAATAAATATTAAAAAGTAATAGAGTAAAAATAAGCCACATAAAGATGGAATATATACAGAAAGTCTGGATTGTGCATATTACTGTGATTTCTATGAATTTTTTCATTGTATGGGCTGCTAAGCTAAATCAACATGTATATTATAAAGGTGTCATGACTTCCAAATTTGGGTCTAAGGATATATTGCTTTGGAAAAGAGATTCTTCTCTAGTTTCCACAGAGAATGAGATCCTTTGAATTGCTTCCAGACTGGTGTGGTTTGATGGAAGAAGACCTCTTGAAAGGTTGCCTTAAACACCTTCAAAGAATTACTTCACCCAATAAACAGCAGGAAGAAGTTTGGAGGGAACTATTCCTATATTCCCAATATTGTTTGTAAATGTTTCTTTACATTTAAAGGGGGATATGATTTTATATATGTGTGTGTGTGTGTGTATGTGTGTGCATAATTTGACATACCTGTACCCCTATTCCCAAATATTGTCTATAAATATTTGTTTATATTTAAAGGGGGATATGCTATAGAAATGGATATTTTGCATTGGTATGTATCATGGTTTTTTGATACAAGTTTTAGGTCAATTTTGTTATATGTATATTTCTGCTCTTGATTAAGGTATTGTGATTGTGCAGCTCACTTAAAATGTAATATATAATTAAGAAATATAGGTAGAGAGTCATCTATAATAGTCAAGCTTGTAGTCATGTTAGTTAGATTTTCTATATGTACAGAGATGTATTTCAGATAGGTAGGTATTCTTCAAACCTTTCAAAGACTACAGAATATGCCATTTAAAATGTTTTAATAACTTAGGACTTTTCATGACAATGAAATACATCTGTTCCTGGCAGCACCAAGCTACTTCAAGAGGAAAATGAGCATTGAAGAGGCTCCTTATGGAGTTGGTTAGCCATCTGGGCAAGAAACTGCTCTTGCCTGGACTGCTGAACTGGACATGCAGGACCCACAGAGAAATGACTGCTGAACTTGCATAAAGGTGAGATGATCCTTCAGGGTTCCTGCTTCATAAAAGAGTCTGCCAGACATTCTTCAGGACACAGAAAACATAAATGACAAACTTCCAGTATAGTCAGAACTGTCTTTGAAATTTCCTGCTTCATGGAAAAGTCTGCTGGATATTATGGGCCAGTAGGCTAAAGATGGATGCCCCAATGTTACAGAAGAACTTAGGGTGACTGTCCAGGTAGCGAGATGTCTCTGTTTCTAGAGTTTGGGAAATTGCTTATAATGTACTTCCTGTTAACTTAAGTAATATTATATCCCTTCTGGAGTCTTTGATGGAGTTGAAGAATAGATAGAAATTAGATAAAAAATATTATAACTGTAAGTCTTGCATGATACCTGTATTGTTATATGTAATTTTACTATGTTAAAGTTAAAGCCTTCCTTTTTGTTTGAACAGAAAAAGGGAAATGGTGTAGGAGGTCCTTCTGTTTATGTATTGCTTTCATTGGTTAATCANAACCTTGTGGTGATATACAGATTATTAGAAATGGGTTAAATCAAGATGTGAGAGGTAGCCAATAAGAGGCTAGAGATAATGGGCCAGGCAGTGATTTAATTAATCCAATTTCTGTGTGGTTATTTCAGGTATAAGCTAGCTGGGTGGCCAGGACAAACAAAGGGCCACTCTGCTCCCTTCAACAGAAATGTGGGAGGTCCTTCTATCTGTGTGTTGATTTGATTGGTTAATGAATAAAGAACTGCTTTGAGCCTATGGCAGGGAAAGACAGAACTAGGCATGGAAAGATAATCTATATGCTGGGGGAAAGAAGGGCAGAGTCAGAGAGAAGCCATGGAGTAGCCAGAGACAGACGTGCTGAAACTTTGCTAGTAGGCTACGATCTTGTGGTGATGCACAGATTACTAGAAATGAGTTAAATTAGAATGTAATAGTTAGCCAATAAGAAGTTAGAGATAATGGGCCAAGCAGTGTTCTAATTAATACAGTTTCTGTATGGTTATTTTTGGTTCTGGATGGCCAGAACAAACAAGTGGCCTCCTCCTACACCCTACTTCAGGAAAAGGTTTCTCCAATGAAAGTGTAGCAATTCTGCTACAGCAGGGAGGCTTTTCCCAGCAAAGTTAGAGCTCTGCTCAGGTCCCCCATAGTGTAACAACTCTACTCTGTTATGGGAGAGTTTCCCCTCTTACAATTCTGCTCTATCCAACTCCAGAAAAAGTTGTTATAGCTGGGCTATGCTTAGGCAAAAATGTCATGCCATACAACAAACCTCACTCAAGAGAATTTTTTGGAAGGAAAATTTCAGGAGAGTGGTTTCCTCAGGTGAGAAACAGCATCAAATTGAACAGGGCACAAAGTTTATATAGGGTTTCTTTGGAGGTGGAGTTTTACAGGGTAGTTTGGGATTGGTGGATTTTTGTGCTCAGGGAGCTCAGGGATTGGTGGAATTCTGTAGCCTGACTCAGCAGCAAACTCAGGGATTGGTGAGATTTCAAGCCCTTGTCCTGGGATCAAGTCAGTGTCTGGGTATTTTTCCTTGGTCTAGTCAGGGGCAGGATGTTTTTTCTTACCTCTTTTCATCCTACAAAGACCAACTCTAACAATACATAACACTATTCTATGGACTGGGGCCCCAGGCTGAATAGAAAGGAGAAAGTAAGTGGAATATCAGCATTCATATTTCCCTGCTTTCTTGACTATGGATATGAGCTGCCTCATGCTCCTGATGCCATGTCTCCCCTGATATGATGGGCTATAATATCAAACTGTGAACCAGAATAAGCTGTCCCTTCCTTAAGTTGCTTTTGTCAGGTATATTCTAACAATGAGAAGGTAACTGGTACAGTTTAACAGTTTGGATATGAACTAGGTGCCCAGGTAGGGCCTAGTTACAGAAAGCAGGTCACCAAGAACATGTCCTTAGCAGTTTTATCCTGTTTGCATTGCCCCCCTTTTCCTCTGCATCCCCCCACCTTCATCCTCCATCACATAACCCCAACACCGTGATATTCTGCCCATGCCTATGTTGCCAATCAACCACAGATCATCTGAACCCTCTGAAAAGCTGAGCAAATAAATTATTTCTTTCTTCAAATCGTCTCAGGCATCTGTCACAGTGATACAATGTCTAACTAACTCCTAAGTAATCGTTAAGAATGTAAATATATCTGTCTACCCTAATATGCTATTTTAGACATGAAAGACTTACAAAATGGAGTTGGCTCAGCATCAATGCAATACTGCTTAGTCTTTTCTTTTTCCCTACTAGGGATGCTCTTATACATCAAAGGCAATTAGGATCATGCTTCATCTGGCATCCAAACTTTGGTGCATGAATTCATGAAAAAGCCGCTTGCCTGTGGCTTTGCAGTCCCTGGCGCAGGCCAGAATTACACACAGCCAGAGTCATTGGCTATGTTTTCCTTTTCCTTTTTTCCCCAAGCCCTCTGAGTGAGTCTGGGATTTTTCTGTTGGAGCCTCTCGGTAGCAAACTCCACAGACACTTGGGCTCAAAAAGCCTCCAGAGTCACCAGCTTTCACACATTCTCCTGTGTAGACAGCTGGCTCTTTGGCTCCCTCTTCTCCTTCTCAGGCTGCATCCAAACTAGGTAGCTGCCTTGAAAATCTGCTTGGGCTTATACTGTTCTATGAAGCAACACTCAGCCTCACACTTTACTGTCATTGTCCCCATTAGCAGCAGCAGATTCTGTGGGACAATCAGGAATTCTTAAAGGAGGGAATCAGTTTAAAAAAGAGAGTTTTTTTCCCCACATAAAAAAATGGGAAACATTATTATTGTGGAGGGAGTTGGTATGATTACACAAAGAATTGTTTAAAAATTGTTTAAAAATGGAACAATTAGATGAGAGGATAATTAACCAAGATGTTGATTATAAACATTATTGGTTTGATCATTCTCGGTTTATCCCTAAAAAAAGTTGGCTGATATAAGTGCCAAGATTCAAGTCTTAGGAAAACTTAATAAAACAGATTGTAACACCCGATTCTGTGTTACCCCCTTGGTACAGTTCACGCGCCACTGTACTGTATGTGAACCTGGCAAGGGCCCGGAGATTGAAAGAACACACAAAGAGACCTGGGTCATTCGAAAGGAGATCAGTTGAATGCCATTTATTCAACTTTGGGGAAATCCTTATATACCTTGCTGCTGCTGCACAAGGATTTCCACCCAGGCAGGTGGGAAATTACCACACCAAAGATGGAGTAAACAATGCCCTACAGCTAATTACCAGACAGGGCAGAGGGAGCATAGGCTCAAACGTAAACACTGGCTGGCCAGAGACTGTCCTCAAGATAAACCTCAGGAACAAGGGTAAATCCGGGCCCTACAGGTCCCCCTTTTATATAAATTATATGACTAGGCCTGTCTTAGNTAAACACTGGCTGGCCAGAGACTGTCCTCAAGATAAACCTCAGGAACAAGGGTAAATCCGGGCCCTACAGGTCCCCCTTTTATATAAATTATATGACTAGGCCTGTCTTAGGTGGCATTGGACGTCAGGCAATACCCCTTACCTGTCATGGGAAAGCATCCAGGTCAAAACACATTTCCTGTCTTAGGTTGGGGCAGCCCCCCAAAAACCATACCCGGAATTGGCTCACTAGTCACCCATCACCAAGTTCAGCCAGATTTGTGCTGAAATATTCTCTAGGGCAATAGCTAAGAGGATTTGCCACATGGCAACATTGACCTGAGCTTGCCTTTGGCTCTGGAGCCAGCTCCTCAGGATCCCAGCAACTCTTTAGTTGACAAGCCAGTGTCTGTTTGATCTCTCATGCACCAGACGCTCAGGTTACCCATATTGGACTGTCAGCATCCTGTGGGAAAACACAAACAGCCCCTCTTCCCCACACCAGTACAGGATCTGGAGGTTGGGTCTGGATTCCCCTGCAGGATGTCAAAAAGTGGTTTTAAGACTCCAGTAGGAATTCCCAGACTAGGCAGGACCCAATTGAGGTCTCTAAGCAATTTTTGAAAATCATTCAAAGTTTGTAGTTTATCTAAGTGAAGAGTAACTTTCTGTGGTTTTACTCCGGTGTGCAACAGCTGATGCCCCAAGGACTGATATGGAAACTGTTGTACCTTTTCAGAGGCCATCGTCAACCCAGCATATGCTAGGCATTCTTGCAAGTCAGCAAAAGCCTCAAGGACTATCTCTGGGTCCTGTCCAGCTAATAGGATGTCATCCAGATAATGAATTATATACAGTTGAGAATATTTATACCTTATCGGGGCAATAACCCAGGCCACAAACATTTGGCAAATGACAGGACTATTGGCCATGCCCTGGGGCAATGTTACCCATTGGTAGCGCTTGTAAGGTTCTTTGAAATTTATAGATGGTACACTGAAAGCAAATTTATCAGAGTCTTTTGCATGCAAGGGAATGGTGAAAAAACAATCCTTCAGGTCAATAACTAAAAGACGGTATTCTGCAGGAATACCCAGACTGAGGCAACCCAGGTTGAGTTGTCCCCACTATTTCCATACAATCGTTTACTGCTCTAAGATCTTACAGCAGCCTCCATTTACCAGACTTTTTTTTAATAACAAAGATAGTATTCCAGGGAGAAGTGGATGGCACTATGTGTCCTGCCTCTAGCTGTTCCTGGACCAGGGTATGAGCAGCCTGTAATTTTTCCTTNTGGACTGTCAGCATCCTGTGGGAAAACACAAACAGCCCCTCTTCCCCACACCAGTACAGGATCTGGAGGTTGGGTCTGGATTCCCCTGCAGGATGTCAAAAAGTGGTTTTAAGACTCCAGTAGGAATTCCCAGACTAGGCAGGACCCAATTGAGGTCTCTAAGCAATTTTTGAAAATCATTCAAAGTTTGTAGTTTATCTAAGTGAAGAGTAACTTTCTGTGGTTTTACTCCGGTGTGCAACAGCTGATGCCCCAAGGACTGATATGGAAACTGTTGTACCTTTTCAGAGGCCATCGTCAACCCAGCATATGCTAGGCATTCTTGCAAGTCAGCAAAAGCCTCAAGGACTATCTCTGGGTCCTGTCCAGCTAATAGGATGTCATCCAGATAATGAATTATATACAGTTGAGAATATTTATACCTTATCGGGGCAATAACCCAGGCCACAAACATTTGGCAAATGACAGGACTATTGGCCATGCCCTGGGGCAATGTTACCCATTGGTAGCGCTTGTAAGGTTCTTTGAAATTTATAGATGGTACACTGAAAGCAAATTTATCAGAGTCTTTTGCATGCAAGGGAATGGTGAAAAAACAATCCTTCAGGTCAATAACTAAAAGACGGTATTCTGCAGGAATACCCAGACTGAGGCAACCCAGGTTGAGTTGTCCCCACTATTTCCATACAATCGTTTACTGCTCTAAGATCTTACAGCAGCCTCCATTTACCAGACTTTTTTTTAATAACAAAGATAGTATTCCAGGGAGAAGTGGATGGCACTATGTGTCCTGCCTCTAGCTGTTCCTGGACCAGGGTATGAGCAGCCTGTAATTTTTCCTTACTTAGGGGCCATTGCTCTATCCATACAGGTTTTTCAGTTTTCCATTTTATGGGAATGCTTTCTGGCTGCTCTGCAATGGCCCCTAAGAAAAATTTCCTAACCCTGCATGCTGTCCAGGTAACTGTTGGATTATTTTCTTGTCTGCTAAAATCTGCACATCTCCCTGCAGATTTTTGCCCAAACCCTGACCAGGGACAAAGCCCTGCTTTGATAGCATGCGCTGCACCAGGTTCAGTGGTCAGAACTGCTCCCATAGCTTGCAAAACATCTCTTCCCCACAAATTAAGAGGAAGGTGTTCCAGGACAAATGGTTTAAAAATTCCCTTATGGCCTTCTTCATCCTCCTAATCTAAATATTGAATACTGCACTCTGGAGAACTGGCCATTCCTACCCCCTGTAATGTCATGGAAGCTGAGTGTAGAGGCCAGGCTGCAGGCCAGTGTTTTTTAGCAATCACAGAAGAATCAGCCCCTGTATCTGGAAGGCCTTAGAACCTTTTCCCATTGATGGTTAATGTAAGCATGGGTGGTTCTCTAAACTAGAGACCTAAAAAGCTCCAGGGAATCCTGTGGAGCCAAACCCCTTGTCCCCTCGTTCTTATTTAAAGAATGATTAGTAGAGTGAAACATGGGTAAAAGCACTAGTTGAGCTATTCGCACTCCTTGAGGGATGACAAGGACTCCTATACCAGCTTCAATCATAATTTTAATTTCTCCAGTATAATCACAGTCTATAATTCCTGTTAAAATTTTAATTCCTTTAAGCGCAGAACTACTTCTACCCAAAACTATACCTACTGAACCCTCTGGAATAGGTCCAAATACTCCAGTCCCCAAGGCCTGCACACCCATTTGTGGGGTCAATACTGCCTGGGCAGAGGTACAGAGGTCTAGTCCTGCACTTCCTGGGGTGGCTCGGACAAGGTCGTAGACAGTGAGGCATTTCTTTGAGAAATGAATCTGATGGGAACAGCTGGTCTGCTCATGGCCCTGTACACTTGTGTTTTGGGGGCCTGGGGCAGGCCCCTCCTCCCGGGGGAAGAGATTTTCTTGACTGTCGGTCTTAGAGTGACAGTCATTAGCCCAATGAGCCCCCTTTTGACATTTTGGGAAAACACCTGGATTTCCCCTGGGCTGATTAACTGCCCCTTTACCCGCAGGGCAGTTCCTTTTGCTGTGTCCTAACCTTTCACATTGAAAACAATTCCTTGACCTAGCTCTGCCTTGACCCTCCCTAAGGGCAGAAACAATTACCTGACCCATCACATGAGTGCCAGCAATGTCCCTGCATAACCAGATAAAGTCATTTAAATTTCCATTTCTATGGGGGCGTAAAACCTCTTGACAAAAATCTGTTAGCATTTTCATAGGCCAATTGCTTTATGACTGGCATAGCTGAGTCCACATCCCCAAAGATGCGACTTCCTACCTGAAGCAGGTGGTCAATAAATTCAGAATAAGGTTCTGAAGATCCTTGAAGGGTCTTAGAAAGCTGTTCTCCTGCTCCTTTGTTAGGTAAAGTTTTCCAAGCTTGAATGGCTATGGCAGCTATCTGAGCATAAATCACAGGATCATATGCAATCTGTGCTGCTAAGCCAGCATACTGTCCTTCACCAGTTAACATGTCAAGGTTATGCTGGGGAAAACCTGCAGTGGCATTAGTCCGTGTGGTCTTTTTGCAATTTTCCTGCATTTCACCTCTCCATAACAAATAATCTCCCCCACCCCCACCCCGAAAGACAAGCCCTGCAAAGCTGCATCCAGTCACTGGGTGTAAGGCTGAGTTCTGCAAAGGATTCCAATAAAGCTACAGTGAAAGGAGCATGAGCTCCACAGGCCATAACTGCTTCTTTTAACTGCTTAATATCCTTAAAGGCCAGGGGGTTATGCTGCCTGATCCTCTGTTCTTGCGGATCAATAATTTCCACAACAGGATAAATCTGCCTCTCTCTACTTAGATTATTTAGTCTGTTTTGGATCTCTCGGATTTCNTAACTGCTTCTTTTAACTGCTTAATATCCTTAAAGGCCAGGGGGTTATGCTGCCTGATCCTCTGTTCTTGCGGATCAATAATTTCCACAACAGGATAAATCTGCCTCTCTCTACTTAGATTATTTAGTCTGTTTTGGATCTCTCGGATTTCCGCCTCTAAGTCTATCGGGGCAGAAGCAGTAGTACCAGGATTTGAAGTGGCAAGGAATGATTTTTGCTATGGAGGTCTCATGGAGACATCTCTGTTTGCTTCCTTCTTTCCTCTTTTTTATAACTTCTTTTTTATCAGTGTGATCTCCTTTTCTAAAATTTCTTCTTCCTCTTCTATATCCCTTCTAATATTCTTAACTTCCCGCTCCTTAAAACTCTTAATAGAACTCACAGATTCTACTTCCTGAATCTCCAAGGGTTTTGTTCAAATTCTCTAATTGCTCTTTTACTTTTACATCATCACTGAGAAGAGCATCTCTGACTAAGCACCATAGTGAAAATATTGCTATGGGGAATTCTTCTGGCCCTCGCTCTTTCAGTGCATTTTGANTTTTACATCATCACTGAGAAGAGCATCTCTGACTAAGCACCATAGTGAAAATATTGCTATGGGGAATTCTTCTGGCCCTCGCTCTTTCAGTGCATTTTGAAGGTCAGCCTTTACCTGCTCCCAATCAGTAATATTAAAGCCCCCTACATGTAGAAACCAGGGACTAAACTCTAAAACAATCTTAACAATCTCTTTTGCTGTCTCAACTTTAATACCGGTGTCATGTTTCTCCAAAAGAACTAACAATTGGCCTGTTAACTGCCCCCTTAACACTGGAACAGAATTACTTGCACCCATTACCAATACACCCTCACCACTCAATTTCTTACCTGCTGGCCAGCCTTCCGAGGGCGACCTCTCAGGGATCCCTACTTCCCGATCTCACAGATGGGTCTTCAACTGTAGTTGCTGAATGTTAGATTTTTTACCCTGGTGGCAATAGGCAGCAGAAATGCTGTAGGTCCCAAATAGTGATAGCAGGCCATGTGGCAGCAGACAGCGGGACCTGGGAGCAGCCAG
>LOEQ01012869.1:635-19569 GCA_001685075.1 Bramus lutescens
TTTTTTTGTCTCCCTTCCCGTTTCCTCTTTGGGGAACCAGAAAATCATCCAGGAGCATTTTATCTATTAATCCTGTACTTTTTCTGATTCAGTTTGGTTTGGTTTGATTTGGATTGCTGGGTTGGCAGAGAAGTTTATCAGGGTGCAGACATTTTTCAGCTGCCAGCAGTGTTTAATTGGAAACAGACTACACATTTTATGCTGTGTAGTTGCACACAAGATTAAACAGGAGACATGAGATTTGTGAGTTGGTGCCTGGCTTGAGACCAGGGGTTAAGGAAGGTAGTCTTGACCTTGACAAAAGGCACCAGTCAGATGTTAATGAAAGTGCTACACATTCCTTTTGCTGGAGATAAGACTGGGGATCAATCTACCTCAACACATAGTAATATCACTCTTGGGCATAAACCTAAAGATGCACACTCATACCACAAGGACGTTTACTCAACTGTGTTCATAGCAGCATTTTTTATAACAGCCAGAACCTGGAAATAACCTAGAAGTCCCTCAACTGAAGTATGGATAAAGAAAATGTGGTACATTTACACAATGGAGTATTACTACACAGTAAAAAAACAATGACATTTTGAAATTTGCATGCAAATTGATGGAACTAGAAATATACATCCTGAGTGAAGAAACTCAGACCTAGATAGACAAACATGGTATGTACTCACATACCATGTGGATACTTGACATAAAGCAAAGGATAACCAGATTACAGTCCATGATCCCAGAAAAGCTAGGCAACAAAGAGAACCCAAGATAGACATAAGTGGATTCCCCTGGAAATGGGAAACAAAGAAGATCTCCTGAGAAAACTGGGAATTGGGCAGGAGAATGGGAGCTGGAGGGAAGAAGGGGAGGAAGGAGGAGAACAGGAGGGAAAGAGATGTTCAAGAAGGGGAAAAGACACTGAAGGAGAGAAAGGAAATATATATTTGATCGAGGGGGCCATTAAAGGGCTAACGAGAAACATGGCACTACGGAAATTCCCAGGCTCTAAGCAACGGTGGAAAAGGTGCCTAAACTGGTCTTCCCCTATAATCAGACTGATAATTACTTTAATTGTCATTATCGAACCTTCAATCACAAATGATGGCCACAGATACAGACATCTAGAGCAAAGCACTGAACCAAGCTACCTGAGACCAATCCAGGAGAGGAAGGAGCAATAATATGAGGAAAAGGGTCAAGACTACAATGGTGATACCCACAGAACCAGCTGACCTGAGCTAGTGAGAGCTCCCTAACTCTGGACTGATATCGGTAGAGCCTGCATAGGATCAAACTAGGCCCATTGAATGCGTGGACACAGTTGTGAGGCTGGGGCAGTCTGTGGAGTCACTGGCAGCGGGACCAGGATTTATCCCTGGTGCTTGAACTGGCACCTAGGGGCACATTCTCTTTGGAGCAATACCTTGCTCAGCCTAAATACAGGGGAAAGGGCCTTGGACTTTGTTGACTCCCCATGGGAAGTCTTACCCTTTCTGAGGAGTGGATGGCAGTGGGTCGGAGGAAGGATGGTATGAGAGGAGATAAAGGATTAGAAATGGGGGTAGCTATTTAAAATGAGAAAATAATAATGATAATTTAAAAAGTAAAAAAAAAAAAGAAAAAAAAGAACGATTGCTTTATCAAGCATGAACTTTCCTCAAGTTCCCAAAGGAATGGGGGCCCTTATCCAAATTCTTGACCTATGAAAAAGGACTTGTGGGTAGCAGACAATAAACTATAGTTTCTTAGTCTAACTATATAGGCCTGCCCTCGTTGTACCATACGATTCTGTTTTCTCCGTATTTATTAACTGAAACTCTTGCCCTTAATGGCCTCCAGCTCTGGCTCTGAACTGTTGACTTCTCATCCTTGGGATCAGATGTATCTAATAAATCTCTAACATTCCTTTTGTTCGTGTAATTAGGATGGGCCCAACTGAATTCCTGCATTTGTGGTGGCAGGGATTTTTTTCCAAAGAATTATTTTGTTTACAGAGGCTATCATTGCAAACACTTTTATCCTTTAAAAAAAATCTCAAATAAAATTTCCCAAAGGGAAAGGCATTATTAAGTCAAAAGGCAATGGAGAAGTAAAGTCTGCAACGTTGAAATGCTGGAACTTTGCCAAGCAGCAATGGTTGCCATTAGATCCACTCCAGTGATTCATCACTGCAATAATAACCCTGACTAAGACAGATGTAATTGTATAGTTTTATGTATTTATACCTATTAATAATAATCAGTTCATGGACATGATCTGGGCTTCTACTAAGCATATGTCTTTGTAGCAATGATAGCACTATATACAAGTGTATAAAAATGGAACAACTTTTACTTTAATGGAGGTGAATTTTCATCTAATTTTCTGTTACTACTTTTTGTCTGTATGAAACTAAACAACAATAAGATGATGCTGTTGCAGTGGGTCTTCAGTGATACTATGCACTTAAAATATCATGATATTACTGATTTCCAAGCTCATTAATTTCAGAATTTCATAATCAATAACACTAGTCATCCCCTGAAATGATTTTCAAAATTATTGTCATCCAAGATATTTAATTGGAAAAAATGTTTCTAAGTTAAACTTTAGTAAAATGAAATGTACTTCAGAAGCTTTTGTTTTAGTGTTCACTCAATTTCTTTTGAATTTTCCATCAAGAAGAACATTATTCATTGCTGAAGAGATTTGTGTCACCTGAGCGAAGACCCCAGTTGAATTACAATGCATTTACTGGGAGCAAAAGTTTCTGAACACACAGTGGTAACGATTAAATCAAAATCAGTAGATAATGGGTCTAAAGTATAGCTAGCAGCACTCACCAGTGTTTTATTCTGTACCATCTTTGCAGCCTTACCTCTGAACATGCTACTGTGTATGTCACAATGTATCAGACAACCCAACCATCAACTAGATTTACAAAAAAGCCACCTTTCTTTTCAAATCACCTAAGCTTGCTGTAAAATATGCTATTTAATAAGTCACCTAAATAAGGTATTCTACCATGTTAAATTTTACTTTTGAAAAATAGTATCACTGGTGATTTAATAATGTTTTATATCGCTTGCTGCCTTACTACTTTTCTATTTTTTATTTACAACAATTAGTCTATAAAAACTAAATTATTTTTTAAAAAATAATTTTTTAAAATAGTAATTATTTTTATCTAAGCAATACTTCTAGTATTGCTGAGAAATTATATTCAACAAAAATAATCTATTAATTTTTATTAAAGTTTAATGCCTTACTATTTTTGCTAAATGTGTTCAAATATGAATAGTTATTCTGGTGCATAGCTCTGAATAAGATTAGTAACAATTATATTTACTATTAATTTATTACTATTTAATAATTGTTAAGTTGATATTTTGGAAAATTGTGAGTTTGTGGATTAAATGATGACTATTTAGAATTCATTTAAGGTAAACAAATTACTAATTATCAAGCAAAAAGAATCCTGACTGGGCAAACTTTTTTACTATGATGTCACTGATGTAACATTGCTGTATGTATTTCATAAAAATAAAACAAATAGTAACAATTATTGAACCATACTTTCAACACATTATTTTTTCCATTTTATTTTATTTTATGATGAGAAATTATTTGCTTCTAATTTAGTAGTAAAATGTATTAGACCTAAATATGAGCAGCATCTTTGAATATATAGTATTGGAGTACCAAGAAAACTAAAAATAAGTTAACATTAAATTGATAATGACACTATTAATCCCTAAACTAATCTTCATTCCTTCAAAATGGTCAGTCTAGCAGAACAGAAGATTATGAGAATATATAGGATTTTGGAGCAGACAGATTCTGAGTGGTTTCTTAATTTTAGCATTTGTGGATTAATTAGAGGAAATGATTCTACTCAATATCTACACATGAAGTCTTCATAATTGCTATGCATTATAAACATTTTTGAGTGAGAGCTCTACATTTTCATGAGTTTTTCTGCAATAATTTTCTGTTTGAGTTATTCAAACACATGACATACATGGATGACATGCAAGAACCACTTATAGTCTAAGAGGAATAAAAACTCTATTCTGAAGAACTGAAACATGAATAATATCTCTATACTGATGACCAGGAGATACCAAAATGCATACAGTTATGAAGTCGTAGTTCCAGGTACATTATAATGAAAAATATTCATAAATAAATATTAGTAATCATTGTCTTAATGTATATATAGTCTACAAAGTAGAAAGCATCAGATAGGAATGTTGCTATGTTCAAAGTATTTGTCAAACATTTTAATTCTTTCACGTTTCCTAAGAAGTCAAGTGGGGAAAATGTATGGCTACCCATGCTCCACTTGATAGATGGCCTTAGACCCAAAATATACAGAACTAAGTGGACTCTATTATGGGTTTTAAAAAGCAGAGCACAGCTGGCCTTGGGAGTTCAGTTCATTTTTCTGATGAGGGTCTCTGTCTCTATCTCCAATCGTCGCCTGATGAAGATTCTATGGTGATATTCGAGATAATTATCAGTGTTATAGTGGGGAAAGGCAAGTTCAGGCACCCTCTCCTCTACTGCCTAAAGACCTAGCTGGGGACATCCCAGTGGACACCTGAGGTCCCCTTAGAGCCAAGTCTCTTGCCAACCCTAAAATGGCTCCCTTAATGTAGCTTTATTCTTCACTGTTTCTATATCCCCCCTTCCTCCATCTCCACCCTCCCACTCGCCCAAGGTCTCTCCAGTCTTTCCCTTCTCCCGTCTAGTCTCTCTACCCCTCTCCCTTTTCCCCAATCCCACCCCCNCCCCCACCCTCATGCTCCCAACCTGTTTCTGAATGTGGCTAACAATGGAGGCTGACTGAGAAGCCATTGATAAAGGCACTGGGACTTTGTTACTACTGCATGTACTGGATTTTTGGGACCCTAGTCTATTTGGATGCACAGCTTTCTAGGCCTGGATGTAGGGTGGAGGGCACTGGACTTCCCACAGAGCAGGGTTCCCTGCCCTCTTTTAAGGAGGGAGGGGGAGAGAGGAGGGTGAGTGGGGGAGCGGGAGGGGAATGGGAGGAGGGAAGTGTAAATTTTTTAAATGGAAAAATAAAAACAAAAAGCAGAGTGCAGGAAGATGGGAGGGAAAATTGCGGGACCATTGGGTGAGCAAATACTGAGTTCAGAATAGGTTGGATTTGATCAAAATACAGTTTTTATATGCATGTAATTCTGAAGCAATAAAAAATGAGTAAGAGTGACTTGTGAAATTTTTATTTCCCAATTTTTGTTCATATTAAATCACAAAGTATTTCTTGTTTTTAATACACATATAAAGAAATAATGCTAAAATATAGTGTGAAATGAATATATATAAAAACATGAATTCTTTTCAGTAATCTAGTGTTATTCTTTTACAATATTTTGTGACTGTATTCATAATTAATAAAGTTCTGCTCATGTTACAGATTTGACTTGAAATCCAAGGAACAACTGACTTAATCACAAGCTAAGAAATCAACAGAACAATGTAATGAATAGTTTCTGCTTTGTAAACAAAATTTTTAAAAATCTGATGGATAGATCTTAGCAATGAGTTAAGGCCATTCTCGGATTGAAGAATGTATGGCCTATCTTGTCTGAGGACTTTTAATTTGCTCATGTCGAATATCACTAACATGATAATCAGTATTTATCATATAGATCTCAATTTAATTCACGCTGAAGTACCAGCTAAATCCTTAGGCAGAGAATGCCTAAACACCCCGGCAGGCTGTTTCTGTTCCCGAGAACTTCTCTAGTCAAATTATATATGGTGACCTTAGGTGGCAGATGACCTAAAGGATAATTAAAAATAATTTTGTCCCCTTTTTTTGCAGAGTGTCTGATTGCAGTGTAGTAATTTTAAATAACATACTGATCTTTAAAAACCATGCTATTCTATATTTGAATATAGATTATAAAGACATAGATAAAAATCTATATCAGGAACATTCAGCATGTTTTGTAGTCACAACTACATATCACACTAATTATATTCATCTTTCCAAAATGAAAATCATTTAAAAATTGTATGATATTGAATAGATTAGAGAATGATCAATTTCTGTGATGGTTCTAATTAATTTCAAGTCCCTCAACAAAGAGTTCCTAAGAGCTTTCTAATGATTTCAGGTCTTGTTGGTTCAAATTCATTGGAATTAGAGATGTTATTCAGATGTTATTCAGGCATCTAATGGCAGAGAGATTCAAAGAAATGAATTGGGAGTTTTCTCTTCCTAGAGCACTTTTGTAAATTGCACCTGCATTCTGCTCTCACTTTGGACAATGAGTCCTCTGTGTTCTAGAAACTATCACAAGTGGTGTTTTGCACAAAATATTTTCCCTTTGTAATTGTTTTTAATTGAAATATATATTTTTCTCCATGCCTCTCCCTTCTTTCTCTTTCCTTTTCTACCCTATTCCATGATCCCCACAGTGTACAAAATATTTTAATACTGTTCAGTGCAATCTGATTTGCTTGACTCTTTTTGTTTGTTTTTGCTTCAGTTATCTCATGACCTTGACCACTCCACTTGCTCAAATTTGTCTCTGCACACTCACAATTTTAAAATTTCGTCTTCATACACTAAATTGTAATGGCTAAATCAGAAGAAATATCTTTGACAGCAATTGAAAGAGGGAACTATGAAAATCACAGCATCTTCAGGAATTTAAAATCTTCATCAGAGTAATCATTTTGGCTTCAGAGATTACTTAAATTTATGCTGTCTTTAAAATCCTATTAATCTGGGTAAAAACAGTAAATTATTTTATTTAAAGATTGCACAAGTTGTGGTCTTTTTCAAATTTTATAGTAAAGAAAATAATAGATATCACTGTCATTTTCAGACAGTATGGCATTTTTATATAGAGGAATGGAAATCAGAGCCGTGACACTCCCTCTCGTTCTATCTTCTTTCATGACTTAGATACTTAACTGGTTAATTTGTTTCTAGTCTTTAATATTTACCTAATTATATGTGGATGATATCACATATACTGTATTAAAACTTTTTGTTCATTGAAATTCATTCATTTTAATTTGCTTTAACTGATGACTTATGGGTATGTTGAGGAATAAAAATAAAGAAGAGCCAGGTTTTTTTTTCTAGTAACTCTTGCTTGCTCTGTAATAGACCAAATCTAGTTTCTAATTATTGTGTATTTATTTATCAAATTAAAAATGATACTAAAGATCATTTTATGTGCCTGTTTGTCTTCATACTCTTTGTTGAAACCACTCAATAGAGAAAAAAAGCTAGTAGTATCTAAACTGCAACCTGACTGTTTTCAAATTTGCAAACAAGACACTGTATGTATTTCCTTCTGATAGTGCCTTTTTTATTCTTACAGGGATATGGAAATATTATGTTCAACACAAACCTCACATGAAGGGATGAACTCTGATGCAGTAGGAAACAGTCTAGAACTGAAAAGTAAGTTAGAACATTAAGGACAATAAGAGAATGCTGAATGCTTTTCTAAATCCAATGCATTGATGCTAACTTATAGAAAAATAAAACAGACAAGCAAACAAAATACCACTAAAATAGATAAGTGGTTTATGTATGATTTTGTTACTTATAGGTAAATGATAGGAACAGAACTATAACTAAAAATATTTTCCATATCCATGTAATTTAATTATATTTAATTTCAATTAAATATTTTTTCTTATTTATTTTGGGAGGAATTTTATTTATTTAACACCTAGGTCCTAATTTCATAGAATGGGAATGTTCTCATCAGAAAGACATTTCTAAATTCTGGATAATATTGTTATTGTCTGATAGCTACTTCCAAATAATAAAGATGGTATTTTAGTAGGTATTTATTGTTTGAGATTTTGATTATGATTACCTGATTATATTTGGTTAGATAAAGTATATATTTATTCATGGTATTTGTTTATTTGTTTCGAGGTTTGCAATAAACAGTCACTTCAATTTGAACTTAAATGTGCTAATTATTCTTATTATAATTATATGCATATTAGAGCTACATTCTTCCACCTTTTGCATTTATCTGTTTAAGCTAGCCTTAAATTTCCTTAGTTAAAGGAAATTAAGCAATTCAGTAGCTTGAACAATATTTCCCATAACGGAATAACAGAAACCTTGAATCCTGGAGCACTTCTTGTAAATATCTCTGACAAAGACAGATGTTGTAATGTGGACTCGACATAAGAATATCTGCCATTTTTTCAAAGTCTAATAGAATTTCGTGCTGAAACCACCTGGCACTGGGTATTTCTTGGTTGGAAAACTTTTAATGACTGAAAGAATGGATGCTAAATCATAACAAAGACACTTGTTCAACTATGTTCGTAGCTGTTTTATTTGTAATAGTCAGAACCCTGAACACATCCTAAATGCCCTTCCAATGAAGAATGGGTAAAGAAAATGTGGTATGTTTACACAATGGAGTATTACACTGCTATCAAAAACAATGGCATCAGGAAATTTGACCCACATTGATAAATCTAGAAAAAAATCATCCTAAAATAGGTATCCCAGACCCAGAAAGATAAACAAATCATGTACTCAGTCATAAGTAGATATTAACTGGAAAATAAAGGATAGCCATATTACATTCACAGAGAGCCTAGGTAACATAGAAGGAACAAGGTGGCATGCATGGGTATCCCAAGGAAGAGGAAATAGAGAAGATCTATTGGTTGAACTGGGGCAGATGGACATGGTATACTGAGGTCTCTGGAGTGGGCAGAGGGGGAGAGTCTTGAAAGAGAAGACAGGAACGGGGACTTCATGGAGTTAGGTAGAAGCTTGATGCAAAGGAAACTTCTATGAGTCTACAAGGAAGGCTGCCCGATAAGATTTGGGGCAACAGTGAATGCCCAGCGTAAATGGGTCATCCCCTGGGATGGTGTCTCTCTCTTTTGTCAGCAGAGATGAGTGATTGATGGAGGGCGATTCAGAGATTCATAGTCAAACATGGAGCCAAGCACAGGGAGTCCTGCTGAGAATAAAGGGGAGGGCTTGTCGGAGTCAACTGGCCCAGGGATATTAGAGGAAAACCCGAAATAAAGGGTTCATGGGAACTCACAGAGTCTAAACCAACAATCAGTGAGACTGCGTGGGACTGACCTAGAACATCAGCATATATGTGACAGTTGCATAGCTAGGTCTATTTGTGGGATTCCTGGCAAAGGGAACAGGGGCTGTATCCTGTGATTTGACTGTCTTTTGGGAGAATATTCCTCATGCCATATTGCCTTGCCCAGTCTGAGCATAGGGAGAGGTGCTTGGTCTCATGGCAGATTGATATGCCATGCCTTGCTGGTACTCATGGGAGGCCTGCCCCATTCTGAGTGGAGGAGGGGAGAATTGGTTAGGGAGTAAAAAGGATGGGTGTGGGTAGGAATGGGAAGAGAAGAGAGAATGGAGGTTGCAGTCCAATATAAAATAAATGAATAAATTAATAATAAATAAAAACAATAAATAAAGAAAAAATTTCTGCAGATTAGGTTTATCCTTTGATCCTTATTAGTCATTCGTGTCTCTGAAGGATCCCAATAAAATTCACTAAAGTGGCATTTATCAGACCTGGTAGCCATAAGGACATATTATTGTCCAGAAAGTCAGTAGGTGTGAAGTCTATCCATCCAATAGAAAATTACAGCACTAACTTTAGTAATACAAGAGTAAGAAACAATAAAATATTCTGGAAGTTATTTGAATAGCATAAAGAGACTGACTTTCTCATAAATAAAATAAAGTATTTTAATGTACTTTGATTTTTTATTTCTTTATTTATTTTTATTTCTTTATTTTTTTATTAAAAATTTCCACCTCCTCCCTTCCTCCCATTCCCTCCCTTCCCCCCCCGTCCCCTCCCTCTCCAGTCTTAAGAGCAGTCAGGGTTCCCTGCTCGGTGGGAAGTCCAAGGTCTGTTTGAATTTTCTTTAAATAATTAAAGCAGGAAAATTTCTGAGATGGTAGGCACCATGTTAGCAGAAAACTGAATGAAAAACGTCTAGTAATGAAGCTTTCTCATCATCACTTTAGAAATTATTTGAAATTCTGCCCTACCACCATGTAAAATTTTGTTTAATTTTTTTATGCAGAACTTAAGTTAGAAATTCAAATAGTAGCTGTTAAAATTCAATGTTCTAGCCCAGTATATTCAAAGATATACTAATTTAATATATACACACTGAAAAATGTTACTAGGGTAATAATGATTAATTGTTTTCTCAAATTAAAAAAACACGTAAGAGCACAGAATATTAATATAATAACACATGGCAATTAATAATATACATAGTCTTAAATCTGTGCAAAATTTGTCAAGCACTGTTCATTGTCATTTATGAAATGACAGACAGCACAGAGCAAAGGGTGCATAATGTCCATTTAGAATGAAAGCCAGGGTGAAGTTCTGTAGTACATGATGCCAGGGAGGTGGTCAAATCATTACATTTTGGAGTTTGAGTTACTCCTTCCTTAATCTTCTCACAGTGAGAAACCTCTTTTGATGTAACCAGCTCAGCTGAGGGTATCAAAGGGAACTTGAAAGGACAATAATGGTAGACTGAGACAACTGATTTTACTTCAGGAATAAACAACTTTTATTTTTTCCCCTGCTGCTTACATGTTGTATAGTATACATAATACATGTATATAACAGTATACAATACATATATACTAGAGGTAGCAGGGTAAGTAGTGCTTGATCAAACAGTATCTTCTAACTCCTCAGATGAGTTCTTCCTTCTGCATTTTAGTTCTCCCTTTGATCATAGGACATTTCTTCTAGTTTCTTGGTCTTCATTTCTTCATGGTCCTGAAGTTTTCCACAGTCATGAGACCACTCCTGGGTCACAGTTTTTGTCTGAGCAAGAACTATTGACCATCTGGATGGTCCTCAACACCTTTTTATTTTACTATTTTTCTTAATCCCCTAAATTTAGTGTTATATTGTAGGATAAACCTTTAAAATATACTAAGAATCCTTTCTGTGTTGGAATATGGATAATTTACACATCATCTATATAAATGAAATAATGATCAAAATTTATGAGGTCTTACTTAGAAAACATGGCTTTCCAATATTGGTTTACATAACCACATTGTGAAATCAAATTAACAACAATAAAGGCAGCATTGTCTCCCACTATATCTACCTGTACCAATTATATTTAGATAAAACTGTATATGCTATTTCAAGAATGAAGGAAATGGGAAAGAATGAAGAAACAGTGCACGAAAATATTCCTAGGACTGTGAATTTACTAGTATTAAGCTGAAAAAGGTTAACGTTCAGTTCACATTTATCCAATCTTGTTGAATGTATCAAAGAACAAAAGTTCATCTTCAACTTACAATGTGCTAATGCAATCTCATCAACTATGACTCAATTACTTTTTTAACAGAGAATGCTGATAATGGAGCAGTCATTTTTATTGGAACATGGTTATTGGAGGAAATTGTGGTATTTAATTTTTTGGCTAATGCAAAAACATTTAATTCGTAAAATTAAAAGAATGTGTTCTGTTTTGATAATTGTTTCCTACATATTACAGAACAATATTGTTATCCACACATTCAGATTACATACAAAAACTAAATTCTTGGTAATTTGGAATTTGAATATGATAGATTAAGTAATGTAAAAGAATACCCAATGATCTGGGGTATGTGAGATTTGTGTCTTTTCAAAGTAGTTGAAAGAGAATATTTGTTTTTTTGTGGCATTGTTTATCAGATATTTATTTTCATAGCACAAATTTTGTGCCTAGTTCTTACAATTTATTCTGACTTTGGGTTTTCCTGGTTTTGTTGTTATAGTTTGTAAAAGTGAGCAATTATCACATTGATTTCTAATCAGTTTGTGTTATGCTATATTTAAATCATTTAATTCTATACCTTTCCTTCTTCCAAGTGTGTTCCTATGCCCTCCCCCCTCCTAAACTCTTGAACTCCTCCTGTCTAGTTATATTGTTCCACATGCATACACACACACACACATGCAAACACACACATACACAGACAAAACACACACACACACACACACACACACATGTAAGTATAGAGATACAGCCTGCTAAATCCAATCAATGTTGTATTACATAATTTCTTACCTGACTTCTTGGTTCTGACCACTTGGTTCTTGACCACATAAATAATTAGGGGAATCCTCTTTAAAGGAAGATTATTTCATCTACTCTAAAATTATTTAGTAGCCTGAAGTTTCTTTTCTAGTTAGGATGCTTTGTGCACATTCTCATTTCTACATTAGCGTGCCTACTGTTATTAACTTGATCAGGCCTTTTCAGCGTCCATATTGCTGAAGGCTCACACGCACTACTGTCATTTCTAAGAGACAAAAACCTCACAGATTTCCTGGACCCCTGGCTCTTACAATGTTTCCACTCCTTCTTCAGAGATTTTCCCTGAGACTTAGGTGAAGGAGTTGGGCTGTAGATATATCCATTGCTGCTGGTTGTCCCATGACCATGTCTTTTCTGTATTTTGACAAGTTCGAGTTTTATTTTATTGTCTCTTCCTGTTCCAAAGAGGAGTTCCTTCTGTTAGGTTCTCATATTTCTTCTCTGCTTAGAAAATGGTTATAAGCAACAAGGTATATCTGTCTAATTAGTTTAACATGTAGCAGTCCAATAGCTGAGGGTGGAATTAGTTTGACATGTAAAAATCCAATAGCTGAGGGTGGTTTAAATACAAAATAATATTCTTTTCATTATTTTGATGACCCGAGAAGTCAAAAGTTGAGTCCTATAGAATTAACTCTCACAGAAGCATGCTCCTTTGTTCACTGATAAATGTGTATGTGAGAGCCTGCGCATACCATTGTCCCTCACACTAAGAAAAAAGGACAAGTTATAGGAATTGTTTGTTTCTCTCATATTGGTACTCACAAGAGAACTCATGTAATCTCTCTGGCCAAAAGAACAGATTTGAACAAGTAAATTAGTGATAAATAAATATTCAGTCCATAGTAATATTTTTGTGAGCTAAACGTAAAATCTATTTGACAATGAAAATAAAATTATGTTGTTAAATGACAATCTATATAGAAAAAATTATATCTTGTAATTATTTTGCCAAAAAAATAGTAAAAATTCCTTTTAAAAGTGGAATGGATGGAAAGGCAAAGGTATGTTCTAAAGGTTTCTACTCTAGTCCTGTTCACATGTTGCCATTTAATCTGTTTAATACTTCACATGATATGGATTGGAGAGGTGCGAACTTTGTGCGATGGTCAGTTAATGGGTGAAGAGTGCTCAGAAGTAGATGAGAACCTCAGTAGAAGAAACCCCAGGGAGTACATTCCTGCTGTGTCTGTGAGGTGATGGGTAGAGATCAGAAGCTAGGAGCCAGGAAGCAGGCCCACATCAGATGATGGTTTAGAGAAGGCCTCGACATTAGTCTTAGGTTTCTAGCGTTGTGAGAAATATGTTTTCCCTGTAAGTGTTGAGTACAAATTTACTTGAGCAGCAATTCAAACTACCTCACATGAGGATTAATATGAAATCAACTGAATATTTGTGGTTTCTTTCCTTTTACCATCTGCAGGATTCATAAGACAAAATATAACTTTGTAATTCAATAATATTGAATAATGACCATTTATTATGAGTATAAAATGAATTGTTTAGTTTATAAGCTAAACATATTTAAGCACAATGTGTATCACAATAGAACAGAAAGAAAGGTAAGAGGAAAAATACCATTTTATATTTTGGGTAGGATTTTGATATTTTAAAATATATTAGTTAATGAAGAGAAATGCTGGAATAATATGATCTCCATCACTTTAAAACTTTAATAAAATTAAAATGAAAATATCTAACACATTCAATACACAACTTTGAGAATTTCATGTGTTCATGTGTTATTCCATTTACATCATTTCATCCTTTTCACTTTTTTTCGTAACTCCTCCTATTTTCTCCACCTTCTCTCACATTCAAGACCTCATATTCTTTGATTATTTTGTCCCATACACAAATGTAGATTATTTCAAATGTGTTCATTTCAATGTGGTTTGAAGTGATGCGCTTCCCTATGGCTGTTCCAAGCATTTTCATGCTATTTATTCCTCCTCCCCACTTGCTTTACTCCTCTCCTTTCCTCTGCCCCACACCATTTTCCCCATTCCTGCCTTCACAGGCCTAGCCTTACCACCCCCTTTCTATATTTCTCCGCTGAGCCCTGTTTTTCTTGTATTGTGGCCTTTCTTCTTTGATGACTTCTCTGGTTACCTCAGATTAAAGACTCAAATCTAAGATTTGGAGCCAGGATCACTAAGTAAGTGAGAACACTAGTCATTTATCTGTCTGGTTCTTTGTTTATATACAATTTATGTATTTGGTGGTGGTTTTGATAACTTATGACATATCTAGTCACTCATATGAAAGGTGAAAGATGAGTTTGTATAATACTTTACAGTTCCATCTATTTACTTGTAAATTTCATTATTTTATGTTTTTCAAAGAATAGAACTTGGCTATTTGTATGTAATACAATCAATTTAAAATTTGCAAAATTACATTGCTTTTGGTCTATCCTTTTTGCATTTTTTTCAATAGATCACTGATTTTTTTTCTTGGTAGTCCTTTATTATCTGAAGCGTGCAGTGACTCTCATGAAGAAAATATTAAAATATGAATTGATTATTTGTATGTACTATAAATATCATTTTAGTCAGAGAATAAAAAACAATAGCTATGTGTCTCTAGTCAATATTTACAATTATAACCAAAGAAATAAATATTATGACACTTCTTTCATTTATCTATCTGTTCTCAGACACTTCAACATGGTATGCTTTTGGAGAAAGAAATCTTTTTAGTTTGTGGATATTAAGGATAATGTTATTGTTTTAATAATTTTAACATAATCAATTTGATGCAATCACACTTTAAATATTTTAAACTTAAATAGACTGGTTTCAGAAAATATGAATTTATAAGAAAAGCTTAAATATACCTTTTGTGGTTTCTCTCTTTGACAACTGAAAATCCATAAATAATATGACAATGTTCAGTTAATTAGTACTTTGTGTTAGACTTCCTCAAACCAATGGAGTTAATGAGCTTTTTGACAGATAGTTAAAAAATCACTTATTCAATCAAAATTACTATTTCAGTGATAAATTCCTTCAGATATGAATTATACTTTATGTTTCATAATCATGATGATCTCTCAGAGATATTTTAAATGTAAGTTTTTGATAAGATTCAAAATAAAATGTTAATATGTATCATGAAAATACTTCTATTTTGTTGCACATTAAAACATTCCATATTAATGTATGCTTTTAGGAAAATAGTGAAAGGAGCCTTAATAATTTAGTGTTCAGTAACCCTAGTGAAATGTGTTTACATTTTTATATTTTCCAACCTTTATGTAATATTAGCAGAATACATATCTTAACTTTATTAACATTATTTTATTCCCTATAAAATGTATATTTCATTTTTATCCACTATTCTTAAAATATTTAGTTAACATATCTTTTAAACCAGTTCATAAAATATTAGAGACATCTCAATTAGTGAAACTGCAGTACATATGAAAACAATTTGCATTCTAGAGTCCCTAAAATCAGATATTTTAAAGTGAGTAAAATAGAAATTATAATTACTGTCATATTTATGCTCCAGCAATACCATCTTAATTATTTAGATACTGTATTTAAAACTTTGAAATGTAATATGCAATTAATGAAAATGCCTGTAATAGGTGATCAAATTATAAAATAAATCTTTTTATTTAAATATCAGTCCTAACTGAAAGACTAATTCGGGCATTGGAGAAAAGGTTTTAATTGCAAAGCAGCAAATTGAATTGTTGCAAACTTTTTATTTTCAAAAGTTAAATTACCATATCTTTAAACACATTATAAAATTACGTTTTTATTACTATTTTCATATATGGGCTCTACACTTACATCATTTTCTCTTTCCGTCACCTTATTTCTACCTCTTCTCTACCCTATCTGACTCCCCCTCAAATTAAAAAAAAAATCACAACTCTTTTAAAATAAGTATCACACAAACAGGCGCACTCATACACTCAGACCCCCCCCACACACACACACACACTACATACACAAATGCAACCTGTGTAGTTAGTCATGAGGAAGAATATTCCTTCCTTTCTTTGCAGTTGCTAAATACCTCTTGCTCTACATCTAGAGGTGAGACCCTGTAAGATGCTTCTCCCATCTCTACATTGGCTTGTCAACTGGTGCTGGCATTGTTCAAGTCTTGTGTAGGCATCTATGATGAGATTCCATGGCTATAACTTTCTTTTAATAGCATAACTTTAGAATAGGCTTTCTGGTATTTTGACTCTTACAATGTTTCTTCTTTCTGTGAGACATTGCTTCCTGAGCCTCACATATAGGAACTGTGTTACAGATATGTTAGTCAGAGATGGACATCCTACGATCAGTTGTTAATGGCATTTTGAGCAGTTCTGGCTTTATACAGTAGTCTCTCCTGCAATAAGAAGCTTCTTTTAGGGGCACAAGGGCTACATTAATCGGTGGATAAAAAAAAGTATATAGAATTTATCTAGAAAGTATCTAGAATGTAGTTAGAAACTAAACTGCTTTAAAAAATGAAAGCAGTGGGTTCTTCTCTGTTCTACATGACCTCACTAGCCATGTGGAGTTGCCCAGCTTTCCAGCACCAGGCAATATTTCCTTCCCATTGGCAGTGCCTTACATTTGTTCTCACTTACAATTGCTATAAAATATACATTAGATAGTTAAGGAAAACAGGTAAGTAGAGTAGGGTGGAATGTAAGTTACATATAAGTTTGTATATCTCCTGATATAAAGGAGCGTGTTTGAGGTTCCTGAAGAAGAAGATAAAGTGCTCAAAGTGGAATCAGGTCTTCACCACAAAGCACCAGCTCAGGGATAGGTGTGGGGGATTGCTAGTATCAATGATTTTAATGTTTTCTACCAGAATTGAAAAATTAGAGATTTTCATATGCGTAGATCATACATACAGAACATAAAACATACATACTTTTTAAATTGATTAAGTATGTTCATGGGAATTTTCCAGTTAGAATAACCATGAATAAATTGTGAAGAATGTTTGTTTATTTTGGAAATATTTGCTGCATTTTTTGAAAGGAGTGAAAAGTAAATGTTTCACATTCTTTCTACCTATTTTCATAATAAATTGAAAATTAAAGTATTTGGGACAATAATGAAGTGGGAGTTAGTATGAAAATATACAGAAATTGAACTATGACTATTCCTAGACATTTCTATGTTCCTTTGAATTTCTTTTTTTTTTCTTGGTGTTTTTGAGGCAAAATTTTCTGTAGCTTCAGTACCTGTCCTCCAATTCGCTCTTGTAAAACAGGCTCGTCTTGAATTCACAGAGCTCCACCTGCCTCTGCCTCCCGAGTGCTGGGATTAAAGGCTTGCACCATCACTACCTAGCTGGAATTTCTATTAAGAATGCAGATGTCTGAGACTTTTACAGTATTTAACAACAACCTTTGGTGATTTTCACATTACTTGATCATTGACATCTTTAGATATAATAATTGAGAAAGAGACATCACTGAAACTTATTGAATTCAGTATACTCAGATTTCTTCAAGTCAACATGTAAAGGAAAACAAAACCCAACCTGCTTATAAAAATATAATTGCATAAAAGGAATCAGAAGAATCAGGAAAGTATTTGTAGATGAGAATAAACATGTAAACTATGGAGAAATAAAATGAAATCGAAAGACAATGTTATAGAAAAGATCCAGAATGCATTCTAAGTCCCATGCATTCTGACTTGATTTCATTTGTTATAGAAACATATCCTCCAGAGAAAAATGGGAGCAAGAAAAACAGTAACAATAAAATAAAAAGATTTTTGCAGACACAGTACGCTTTAGAAGTTTCTTTATAGTAATTGAAAAAGGTAATAGTAAATGCAAAGAAAAATCAAATATATGACAAAGAATATTTGTTTCCAAATTAAACATTAAGCTATTAATATAATTTAGGGTTGATTATAATACCAGAGAAGCGTTACATTATGAAAATATGGCATAAAATTTATACTTAAAAAGTTTATATTCCTTTCAACTATTTTCCTTTGGGATAAATAAAAGTCACACATATAATATAAGAAATGACAATAGAACATGAACTTGTTTAAGCAAAATACAGAAATAATTAAATGAAAACAATACTTAGAATTAAAAAGCTGGCTTTGGAAAATATAATTAGAAGCTTTTAATTAAAACAAAACGTTTTCAACTTTCACAATTTATTTAAGAAAAGATAACTCTAAAATTGTTTTATTTCTTCACACCACTGAGTCTCTGAAAAATATTTGCAATTAATAAATTTGCAAATACTACGTATTAACGTAAAACTAATACAAACATATATGAGAAAAAGAAAATGTAAGAATGAGATTCAGATTTTGTTTAAATTATGTAATTTTGAAGTGGTGATTTTGTATAATATATAAACACATTATTTATGTCCAGATGTGGTATCTCCAAACTTACATAATTCTTCCACTCTTGCTAACTAAATGTATATGAATATGCTTAAATATATTAAATTAAAATTTATCTGTTATATTAAATAATTATATTTAAGGCAATAGAATATTGCAGTGTATAATTCAGAAGTTGATATTTGCATCTGTATATATATTATGTTGTGTATATTTTATTAAGAGTAAAGAAAAAACTATTCACAAATTTTTTATTTTTTTTAACCAACAATGTTTCCAATTATCACCATATCTACATTTTAGTTAGGTGAGGAGTAAATAATTTTAGGAAAAAAGTAATCAAGCTACATGCTCACCATTTTTGCAAATAATAAGAATTAATTTGAACAACCTAAAATTGAATATATGTGTGTGTGTGTGTGTGTCTGTGTGTGTGTGTGTGTGTGTGTGTGTGTGTG
>LOEQ01012870.1:0-12186 GCA_001685075.1 Bramus lutescens
GAAGGAAAAACTCAGCAGAGTGGAAGGGCCTACAGAACAGCAGTGGGTACACACGAAGCACCGTGAGGTTTGAATCTGAATCATCGTCCACAGACTCAGGGTTTGGATACTTGGTCCTTAGCCAGTAATGCTACCTGGGAAAGTTAGAGAACCTCTGAGATATGAGGCCCAGTAAGTAGACCTATGCCTATGGAGGTGGCCCTTTTAAAGGTTACAGCCTCCTGCAGTTCTGGCCTGTGTTCTTCTGCTGGCTGAGATGCCATAGACCAAGGTGCTCCACACCATGCCTTTCCCACCATGATGGACCGAACCCTCCAGACTACATAGCAAAGTAATCCTCCCCTTCCTTAAGCTGCTTCTGCCAGGTATTCTGTCACAGCGACAAGAACAATAACTAAGACACCACTTACAGGAGTCATACCTAGAAAATCTAAAGTCTTACAACTCAACAACAACAAAAAGACCCACCCCCCTGCAAAAAAAACACTGAGAAAACCATTTGAATAGACATTTCTTCAAAGAAGAAACACAAATGACCAACAAGCATGTGAAAAGATGTTCAATATTACCAAGCACCAAGGAACTACAAATTAAAACCATAATGTGTTTTCAGAGCACTTACCACCTGCATGCCCTCCTCCGGCGAGTGCAGGTGGTCAGTATACTCCCAAGTAGACAACTCAGGTCTCAAGGGGTAAGTGTCACCCAGTGGACAATCACTGACCTTAATTTCCTTATCTTTCCAACTCAGAACAAATAAAAGCATGTTTCGAAACCTGTGCTTTCCATATGGTAGCCACTAGCCACATGCAGCTACGGAGCACTCAGAACAGGGATGTGCCGCCAACCAGGACCTAACCCACAGCCCAACATGGGTCTCAAGCACCTTGGGTTCCAGGTTCTGCTGTGATCTACACAGATAGACCCGCTCTAGAATGTAAAGACTGTCTCCACTACCCTAGAGAGATCAAGACCGCTGGCCCTTCTCAGTGGCCTTGGTTTGGGGCAGGAGGAAAATTCCACGCACAGCACTGAAGCCAAACCAAAGAGTCAGGGATAAACCATTCCCTGCCAAAGGGCTAAACACAGTCAGGGCATAAAGCCACTGTAGCCCAATCTCTAGGCTTTCCCAGCAGGCTCCAAAGCAGGAACTTACCTAGGGACTGGGGCAGACACCAAACCATCTGGAAGCCAGGCCACAGGACTTCAAACGCTACCATCATTGGCAGCCTCTCCTGCCTCTTGGGTTATGCGGACACCACTATCCTCTTCCCCTAAACTCCAGCTTTGCCTTCTCCGCAGCTTTCCTTAAAAACTGCCCATATCCACTCCCTCCACTGCTGTCTCCTCCTCAATCCTGAATCCTAGGTTGACCTCAGGGGGCTCTGCAGCTGACACACCCAGGCTTGAATCCCAGTTCTGACTTCAAGTCAGTCAATGCACTTCTCCAGGCCTCCCCAGTTTCCTCATCTATAGACAGAATTCAGAGGGCTGGAGAGATGCTTTACCAGTTAAGGATGCTTGCTGCTCTCCTAGGAGACCAGGGTTGGGTTCCCAACACCCACATTAGGCAGCTCACAACTCCCTATAAGATCCAGCACCCACTTCTGGCCCCCGTGAGCACCCACCCACACATACACACTCATGCAGACAGACACACACAGAGATACATATTTTAAACAGAATAAATTTAATAATTAAAAACAATGACAGTAATTGTTACCCCAGGTCAGGCAGGGAGGCCACTAAAAAACACAGAAAATAACCGGTACAGATGACCATGTGGGGAAACTCAAACCTTGTGCACTGTAGGTGGGAAGGTAAAATGGTGCAACTACTACAGAAAAATGAATTCCACGGGAAAAGGAATTTCATCAAAAATTTAACCCAGAAGTAAAAGACCCAAGAATCCTATTTATCCCAAAGAATTAAAAACAGAGACTTGCAGAGAATATTTGCACAAACATCCTCACTACAGTATGACTCACAACAGCCAAAAAAAAATGCAAGCAAACTAAACGTCCAACAGTTGGGAAATGGGGGGAAGTAAACAAAGTGAAGGAAATAAATGAAGGAAACCCTATGATATGCTGTATATCGCTAATGTATCTTGAGGGTGATTCGTTAAGTGAAATGAATTAGTCAAGAAAGATTAAACACTGCAGACATGGTTCCACAAAGTACACGAGCCAGATATGAGCACAGTGACCTTATAATCCCAGTGCCTGATCGGCAAAGGCAGGGACAGACCATGTTTGAAGCCAGCCTGGGCTCTGTAGGGAACCCCAGGGCTGCCTGAGCTATGGCGTGAAATTCTGTCTCAAAAATAAAACATAAAAAAGTTAAAGTCATAGAAACAAAAGTAAAATGTGGTTACCAGGAAAGGGAGGTGCAGTGAAAATGGGAAGGGATTGTCAGTGCTTCTAGAGTTAAGAATTTTTAAGAAAAAAAAAAAGCAGTCCTAGAAAGCCTACATATCAACATGCATGCAATTCACACTGCTACTCTATACTTTTACACGGTTACAATGGTAAACTTTATTGATTTATTATCAAGGGGCTATGTGCATGGATATGGACCGATGCAGAGCAGCACAGTGAACAACAGGGCAGCAGCCCAAGGCTGAGAAGGGAGTGCCTTTAATTTATTATATTGTGCCAGGGGGATCCCAGGGAGTTTTCATAGCCAAGTGATACATAGGGCTCAGACCTTTGCTTTAGAGACACAAACCTTGGTGACCCTACAGGTACCACCTCACTTCTTCTGAGGGCCCCTCATTCTTTCTTATGGCTGAAACCAACCAAAGCTAGAGGACAGGCTGGTCATAAATGTACGGGCCGAACAGCAGAGCCTTGTAGAACCAATCGCCATGAAGCTGCTGAGAAACAGGCCTAGAAAGGCCAGGGAAACAGCACATCTAACACCCTGCCTTCCTCTCCAGTGGCTGCCTGGTCCTGCTCATTCACTAACAGTTGCTGTCTTGGCCCTGGACACTACTACCTGCCTCCAGAGGGTGACAGGGTCTGTAGTACCTCCCAGTGACAGTCTGCAAGATATCTAGCTAGGACAAGACCTGTGCAAGCCCAAGTCAAAGCAAACCTCAGCATGGAGAGTAAGGAAGTTTCGCCTCCAGCTGAGGGGCTACTTGCAATCCTTAGCTGTAGGAGGAGAAGGGTCAGTTTCTTCTAAAAGTACTGCCCCTGGTATAGCTACCATCCCCACTGGAAGGCCACATATCCAAGAACCTGTGGGCACCACAAATTTGTTTTGATGGAGAAAGAGAAAAAAGACACAAAGCTTCGAGGGGAGAGGAGAGGGACAAATCTGGGAAGGGTTGTGAGGGTGAACAAAAATTGTTCCATAGTTTTAAAAACACTGCTAAGTATTTTAGGCAAGATTTAGACTTCTGTCCTTTGTAAGACCCAGAATTTTGACACTTAGAAAAGAGAATCATACATGAAGATGTTGAGTTATACTTCATGAGACATCATACATAAAAATAATTTTAGGTGCTATAGGTGAAGTTTCATGGAACTCTTTCCCATTTGTAAAAAAAAAAAACAAAAAAAAAACACCACTGAATGGTTCTAGAAAGTTATCTCTGATTCCGGGAGATTGAGGTGTTTTCTATGAATGACTGATACTGCAAAATGAAATTATCATTTAAGAAAGTGGGGGAGTCTAGCTGGGGTTGGGGATGTAATTCGGCAGAAGAGTACTTGTGCAGCACACACAAAGCCCTGGTCTCCATCCCCAACACGAGAATCCCTTGACGGCTCACATCTGCATCCTAACACTCAGGCAGTGGAGGCCGAGGATCAGAAGTCAAGGTCAGCAAGTTTGAGACCCTGTCTCAAAAAAGAAAATCAGAAAAACAGCAAAAACCGGTAGCTCCAGCCACGACACTATCACCGGAGATAAGTAAAATCCATCATACTCAACTCAGGACGCTGTCTACACAGAAGCACACATTACTTTGCAACGTATCACTCACATAAATAAGTACTTGGTGGCTCTATTCTTATAGCGTAAATAACAGGCTGCGCCTCTGAATATAGGCTTCCTACAGCAAGAAAGAACAGATGAAGGAACAAATGGCAAGCTGGGTGGGCTGGTGCGTGCCTGTAATCCAAGCACTGCCAACACTGAGGTAGGGAGATTGAAGCCAGCCTGGACCATAGCAAGACCCTACCTCCAAAAAAAATGTCAAAAAAAAAAAAAGAGAGAGAGAGAGCGAGGAAGGAGAGATGGCTCCGTGGCTAAAAGGTCATACTGGTGTCGCAGAGGACCCAGTTGGGTGGCTCACAACTGGAATTCCAGTTCCAGGGGATAGGACACCTGGCCTCTCCTGGTACTTACAAGTTCATGCCTGTACCCAAGTAAATACATGTGATCTAAAATGAAACAAATAAATCTTAAAAAAAAAAAGAACAAATAGTAAAATGAATCCATAAAGCCTCCTATGCCTTCCCCTCCAAAAGGATTAAAGGAACAGTAAAAATGGCCAAAACAGGCCAGGAAAGGCAATAAAACATTGGAAAATTAAAAGCAAATAGGAGAACAGAGTGGATCTAAATGAGAAGACACAGATCTAAGAGTGTGTAACACAAGATATGACCAAAGGTTGATCCGGTGGGTCTTCTAGAACCTGGGAAGGCTGTCGCAAGGAAGTCTACAGTGCAACAAGGGACCACACCTGCCTAGGCGGCCCTTCTCAATTCTTAGAGCTGGGCAATTAGAATTTTGAGTTCTAAAAATTGTTGTAGGAGGAGGCTGCTAGTTAGTTCCCAGCCACTTAGCCCCGAAATAATTACACAGAAATTGTATTAATTAAATCACTGCTTGGCCCATTAGCTCTAACTTCTTATTGGCTAACTCTTACATCTTAATTTNCTTAATTTAACCCATTTCTAGTAATCTGTGTATCACCACGTGGCTGTGGCTTACAGGCAAGATTCCAACCAGCGCCTGTCTCTGGTGGGGCTCTATGGCTTCTCTCTGACTCTGCCCTTCTTTCGCCCAGCATTGAGTTTAGTTTTCCCTGTCTACCTCTATTCTTTTGCCCTATCAGGCCAAGCCAGTTTTCTTTATTAATTAACCAATCGTATTCACAGCACACAAAGGGGAGTCCCACATCATAAAATTTCCTAACCAGTGCATATGTGACTACTTGTTGTACTTGGAATTGAATCCATGGCCTCACATACTTTTAATTTTTTTTAAAGGTGTGAATGTTTTGCCATCATGTATAGCTGTGTACCACCTGTATGCCTGGTGCCTATGAATGCCAGAAGAGGGCATCAGATCCCCTGGAACCGGGATTACAAAGGGTTGTGAGGCACCATGTGAGTTCTAGAAATAGAACCCCGGTCCTCTGGAAGAGCATCAGTGCTCTTAACCATTGAGCCATTTCTTCAGCCCCACAGCCTCACACTTCTGCCCCAGCCCTACACTATTTTCCATATTAATTTTTTGGTGGGGCTGGAGAGAAGGCTCAATGATTAAGAGCATTTGTTATGCTTGCAGAGCAGAGGACTCGGGTTTGATTCCCACCACCCACATGATGACTCACAACTATCTTGTAACTCTTGATCCAGGGAACCCAACATCCTCTATGGACCTCCACAGGCTCCAACACAGTGTATAAACAAACACTCAGGCACATTCACATGCACATAAAAATCAAAAATATATTTTAAAACTAAAATTAAATGGCACATGCTTATACTATTCTTAGATAAAATTACTCTTATCTCAGATCCAGAGACAAAAAAAAAACATTTCAGAGGAAGAAGATAATTTTTCCCTCAGTTCAATTACACATATCAGCTAGGAGGGAAAAAGTCAACTTGCTTTAAGTTCTAGTTTAAGATTCCACCTGGACAATTCAAAACTGAAGATAATGTTTTCAAACACTACAAAGACTACCATACCAGGGCTAGTATGGCAGCTCCAGCTGCTCCAGTGGCTGAGGCAGAAAGATCTTCTGAACCCATGAATCTGAGCCAATCCTAGGCAACACTGGGAAAGCCTGTCTCAAAAATAAACAGGTCAATCACGGTGGCAAACACTTCCAAATCCCGTACTGAAGAGACTGAGGCAGGAAGATGTCAAGCTTGAGCCCAGCTGGGTGACACAGGGAGTCCTCCCGATCTCAAAACAACAACAACAATAATAAACACACACACACACACACAAAGAATACCCAAGACTGCCATGTGGAAAAAGGAGCCCTGGGTATAGAAGCCACCTGGGGGCACCTCCAAGGTAGTTCAATTTCCCCCATGCCAATTCAAGGTGGCTGGCTGCCTCACCTAGGATCTGCTTCACAGGACAACTGTGGTCCTGACATCTCAGCCCTTAGTGAAGGGTACTAAAACTCTCCTCCTTGCAAGGTGACTGGCTTCCTTCCCTGGTGACATTCCTCCACTAAGAAAGGATCCAGCTGCAGACTCAAAAAGGACAGGCAAGGTCTGACTTTCCTACCTCCCGCTGCCATACACTCCCAAAGGTGGCTGGGCTTCCCAGATGCTAAGATTATTTCTCTCAAAGCAGCCACGTCTACCAGCAGCTAATGGAAGCTGGCAGGATAAAGACACCACCAGTAAGTGATCTGGCAAGCTACCTGTCTGCTGCCCAGATGGAAAAAATGAAAGGAGGTTGTGACGAAGGAAGAGAAGGGCAAAAAGAGAGAGTGAACAGGCGGGAGCTGGGATGATCTCCAGCACATTAAAATATTAAAAGGAAACATTTCAAAGCAAAGTCAAGCTGTCACGTTCCTATTGCAGAAGATTGTTCTTAAGCAACTGCACAAATTAAAATGTTAGGTTCCTATAGATAATTCTTAACAAGGACTCAGTCAGAAAAGCACACCCAAATCAAACCATTCTTATGAATGTATAATATGGATAGTAATTTGCAATGCCCCACAGAGAGAATCAAAAGTTCCCAGGGTGCCTTGTCAACCTGCCAATAGCAGGAACCCTAAGTCAGAAGGAATCCCGGGGCACACACGTCACCAGCAGCACTCTAGATCACTGCTCTTGCCACAGTACATTCACACGCTAAATATTGCCAGCCTGTGAGTATGCCCACATTAGTTACATACATCTCTCTCTCCCGGCCCACCCCAACACTACCCCGACACTACCCTGTTACCACCCAGCCCAGGGGCTCTTCTCTAACGGCCAAGTCTACTAAAGGGATGAGCCTGGGTCCCAACTTCAACAGACTGATAACTAAATGCCTAGACAGCACACAGCTCACCCAGACGGAACCAACCAAATTCTCTCCCAGGAATCTGGACTTTAGATAGAGTCTGGTTAATCAAGTGTATAGTGTGGAAAGCTGGCTCTCCTCTGAGGAAACCTCCTATGCAGCCCCTTGGGGATCTGGAGAAAGTTATCTCAAATCATGATTCTGGAACTTCTCACAGCACCAGAGATTCTTCCAGCAATTCCTTCTGCTCTCTGCTCTAGTCAGCTGGAATAGGTTTGTGTAGTTTTCTCAAACATAACAAGGGCATGGCTTTTGTCTGCTTTCATTCTGTTATATTCCAACATTTTTCCAGTCCATTCATTGTTATATCCCAACACTGAAAACTTAATTGAATAATTATGCTAAAAAAATTGCAACAAGGCTAAGAACTAGGGTTCTCTACTCACACTCCTTCCATTGAAGACCTCCTGGATACTCTACACAAAGGCCTCTAATAGCTGTCAGGGCTTCTATGGAATGGCTCCTCCACACCTGACCAGCTCTGGGTCTTCTGCCTCCTTCCAACTATCAGGGCTTTTTCTTTTCTTTCTTCTTCTCCTTCTTTTCTTTTTCTGTTCTTTGGGCATGCACTGTACATGCCCAGGTTTTGCACACACCCCTTTCTCTTCTAAAGACATTCCCTACAATGAAGAAATAAAATCCCAACAATGTTCAAGGCCTATCTCAAGCATCAGGTCTTCCCCCAAAGTCTTCCCCAGCAGACAGAAAGCTCGTTCTCAATGAAACCGGCAGAGGCATGATGTCTGCCACTCACAAGGCACTCTGACTTACATGAAGCATAGAGAGTCTGCCAAGGAGTCCAGAATCAGTTATCAGGATGCCCAGTGTCATCACACCTTTCTGAGCCTAGCGCTTCATCACCCACCTCAAAACCTCCCACTGCTCTTTCTGTCTCTACCACTTTCGCCAGCATCTATTTTGCTGTGTAACTTAGAGTATGTGTCCTTCAACTACAAATGTGAGCCTCACAAGGCTGGGATTCTGTTTTATCCACTGCTACATCTCCAGCACCTGGAAGGGTAGGCTCTCAATAAGTATTTCTTTAATGAATCAATGAATGGGTGAATGAATAACAATGTGCCAAAATGAGAGCCATCAAATCTACGGTTCTCTTAGAGCAAAGGTTCTCAAAGTCCGATCTTCAAGACAGCTAGATCAGTAGGGAACTTGTCACAAATACAAATTCTTCTAGGACCCAAACCCCAGAGCTAGTAAATCAGAAACTGTAGTGATCTCTCCTGGTGATTCTAATGTATTTAGCTTGAAAGCTAAAGCAGCTAGCTTGACCTACCCATCGAAGACTCAGTGGGCACATGGTACCATCAGTCAAATACCT
The DNA here is from genome assembly GCA_001685075.1 of Bramus lutescens. Taxonomy (NCBI): domain Eukaryota; kingdom Metazoa; phylum Chordata; class Mammalia; order Rodentia; family Cricetidae; genus Bramus; species Bramus lutescens. The sequence continues at coordinate 8,615 of LOEQ01012870.1, forward strand.
TGTAGGTTTCCGAATAGCCCCAAACACTGTGAATGAACCAGTGAGAGGCACTTTTTGCCAGGACAATGGAAATGGAAGCATATTCAACTTTGGAATATGAGAGCCCCAGACATGTTGTTCCCCCATACTCTCATGCCTAGGAACGTGATGGAACTCCTGAGATGAAGCTGGGAAGGCTGACCAGCAGCTCCACAGCACGGAGGCTGCCACCTGCCTGCACCTGCAACAGTGGACAGGGGAGCACATTAACGAGCTCTCGGAGTTAAACAAAGCCACATCCAAAGCAGTGGCCAAGGTGACTGAATGTCCACATACAGAAAAGGACAACAGAGGCACAGAAAAAGAAAAAGAGAGAGAAAAAAAACTCGTGGCACAAGAAGCTCTTGGTGGTATATAACTCTGCTCAGAATGCGAGTCATCACTTTCTTTTCTTTTTTTAACAGTTACTTATGGGGGCATGAGTCATCAGGTGTGGCAGCAAGGGCCTCTACCCACTGAGCCATCTCATCAGGCCGACAATTGCCACTTTCTTCTGGCAAAACCCCCAAGGCAACCAAAGTCTAAACTCCTCGATTTCTCCTCTCTGCGCACACTTTGTCCACAACTACCAAAGTTACGGACTAGAGAGATGGCTCAGTGGAAAACTTTAAGCAGACATGGGCTTGGTTCCCAGCACTCACCATCAGGGAGCTCACAATTGCCTAACTCCAGTTCTGCAGGATCCAAAACCTCTGGCCCCTGAGGGTACCTGCATATGCCCATATCCATACAGAGACACAGAATTCAAAATAATAAAAAATCTTTCCTTTAAAAAAAAATTATCAAACTCGTATCCTAACAATCCACAAATTCCAAAGAAACAGCGCCCTAAGAAGGAAAACGAAACAGCTCCTGGGCGTCTTGCCCCTCCTATTCAGTCTTCCATCAGCAGCGGCTTGTGAATGGTAAATAGGATGCCTGAGCCCCAGGACTCAGTCTTTATGAACTTTCTACTGTCCATAGATACAGTCCACATCCAGAAAGCAAGATCCCACCAAAGCTGGCCAGCGCCTGGCTATTACACTGTTTCCTAAAAGTATGCATAATTCTATGTCAATGAAGTTTTAAAAGTCTTCTTAGTTTTTTTAAACTCTTCACCTCTAGCTTCCTCTTGTCACCTCCCAACTCTTCCTCAGACCTCACTTCTGCAACACCATACACCCAGCGCCATACCCTACCACCAGCGATATCTCCTCCCCCCCACCAAACCCTCCTCCTCAGCTCCTCCTTTTCAGTCTTCCTTAGGTCTTCCCCCTGCAGTCTAGGAGCTCCATCCTGACCACACACCCCTTGCAAGCACACAACATATAGTCAAGCCTTCTATATGAGTCCATTGCTTCTCTCTTTTCTCCCACCATATTTATGGGCTGACTACGGAACGTAGATCATGGTCATAAACTGCCTGCATTAAAATCCCCACATGACCACCTAATTCTTAGGCGTCTAGAGCAAGTCATCGGGACATTCTTAGCCTCACTTTCTTCATCTGTAATGAGATACCTTCCTCACTGTCTTGTGAGAGTAGATGGATTCTTCTGAAGGAAAAATAATTAAACTGTGTGAAGGCACAGGGTCAAACTAGGTGTGGCCTTTTGTGAATGAGTGCAGGCTCTGCTGTTCTTACCATGCCTACCTCACCATTTTGCAATTACTTGATTGTGCTAAACGACAGCATCGGAGAGAAACATATGAGACTAGACTTCTTGAGGGCAGGCAGGGCATAAATGCTATGGTAGTCCCAAGGTGCTCTTTCCACTATCCTATACTGCCGCACAGTGGCAGCCACCCCCAAAGAGTAGAACCTGTTCTAATGGGAATTATTAATTACCTTCAGTTCAAGAAAAAACTCATTCTCTATTATATAATGTGAGGAACAAATCAAAGAAGATATACAAATAACCAATGAGTACATGGAGAGATGTTCAACATCTCTAGGGAAATGAGGATCAAAACCTTGATGGTGGGTCAGCAATATGGCTCAGCCAGGAACAGAGATTGCCAGCAAGCCCAGCAGCCTGAGTTCAACTTCTGCATGCCCAGGATGCGTACAGTGGAAGAAGAGAATCAACACCGGCAAGCTGTCCAGAATAGTAGCTTCCAGAGAGCTCAAATGGGAGGGAGGAGACGGGAGGTGGGAGATGCCCAGCATTTTTCTGGAGTGATGGAAACACTCAAGAATTACAGAGTTGTGGTATTTATACAACACTCTATGACCATATTAAAACCCACCAAATTGTATAATCTATTTTTTCAGGGTATTTTTTATACATTATTCATCTGTGTGAGGTGTGCCATGACATGCTTGTGGAGGTCAGAGGACAACTTATGGGAGTCATTTCTTTCCTTCCACTATGGGAGTCCCAGGGACTGAATTTAGGTCATCAAACTTGGCCGCAAGGACCTTAACCATTGAGGCATCTCACCAGCCCTCTACATTCTAGGAGAATTGCATGGCATGAGAATACCTCAATAAAACTGGTTGGTATGAAAGCTACTATGGAAACAACTGTATGGATAGGGTCTGGGGATATAACTCAGCAACAAAGAGCTTGCCTAGAATATACAAAGTCCTGTGTTCAATCTCCTTGTGTGTGCCCTAAAATAATTAACAGTAAAGATGACCATATCTAAGCACTTGCTCTGTGCCACATAGTACCAACAAGCTAAACTGCTTTTACATTCTCAATGTCTGCAATGTCAAAGAAGATGGGGGTGGCTGCTCATATTTGTTATAAGCCCACTCAGGCACACCGAAGAGGCTCAACCGTTACCTGCCTACTGGACACAGCCCAAGGTTAGTAACAGCAGCCTGGGAGACGAGAGAGGCTGAAGTGAGCCCTTCTGCCTTGACGACAGGTTACGCGGGCCAGACCACAGGGCTGCTCCAGGACGTATCTCCCGCAGTTTTTGTGAAGCCGGAAGGGGAAGGCACAGGACGTTACACCCAGGCACTGCATTTGAATTCCCAAAGCCTGAATACACCGTTTGCGCAGGCTTACCTCGTCGGTTCTTCTGGGAACTCCCAAAATATTTAAATGAGCTCATGCATATGTATACATACAAACAGACTGGTGCCCAGCGCCTGGGTTGAACTGTGGCTGCAATTATCAACNCAACTGCCGCTGCCGCCTCCTTCTAGTCCTCAAGGGATGAAATTCAGGGGCCAACAGCGGACGGGCATCACCCACTCTTGGAGTTCTCCTTGAGTGGCCATTTTACACGACTGTGTAAAAGCATGTGCGGCTGAACCGGTCAGAAAGGGAGAGAGGGATGGTCCCGACCCCAATCTCAAAGTCCCACCTTCCGCTGAGGTCGCGTGCTTGAGGCTCAGCCCACCTCCAGGGGCTGGAGGAGGGCGGCGGAGGGGGAGGGCTGGTGGAGGTCCCTGGGGAGTGAGGAGGCACGGGGTACCTGGAGTCGAACTTCTGGCCGTCGAGGAAAGTCCCCACGTAATGGTAGCGCACGAAGTCGCCGCTGCGTACCGTGCGCGGACACTCGTCAGGCACGAAGCGCCGCTCGATCTGAAGCTCGGA
>LOEQ01012870.1:12381-25959 GCA_001685075.1 Bramus lutescens
GGGCGCCGAGCACCGGACTTCCTCCGCCTTCCTCGCGTCCAGAAGCCGGGAGAAGACCGCTCCGACTGCCAGGCCCTACGCCTGATCCTTGAAGGTCCCAAGAGACGATTTGGAAACTCCTACGTGGCAGCGGATCCAGTTTCCCCTTTGCTGATCTGGGAAAGGAAGGAAACTTGAGTCTTTTTAAAAACTTAGTTACTGGGGTATACTCAGTAAACAGGCTGGGACCATCCCTCGGGATGTCTTTAAGTTGCTGTGAACTAATGTGGTCCGTGGACAGCGTATGTAGGCTCCCATTAGCTCCTCAGTAGTTAAATGCATCCTCGATTTATTAAAACTTTGAAATATTAGACGTCACTAGGGCTTTCTTAACTCGTTTTGAATGTTAACAAATAATCCAGGTCCCAAAACCTAGTAAAGACATCAACAAAAGAGGAAAAATAAACGACGGGAACCAAACAAGTTTTTTGTTAAAAGAAAAAAAAAGCAAAAGCCCTAAACCTGAGTGAGCTGAGAGTTTCAGAGACATCGCAAACTGGAGAGAAAATAGGATACTTACGGAAAGTATAGAGCTAATTATTAGAATCCAGCGACCTAAGAAACCACATGTGGCCCTGAAAAAAAATTAGGTGTTAGTTTTTCTAGTGTTTTAAAAAAAAATCGCTGTGTCCTAAATTAAGTTACAGGCTAAAGGATAGAGGAAAAAAGAAATCTATACTAACTAAGCTCCATGCTAAATCAACAAAGAAAAAGAAATGCTCCACATTCCTTCCCTGGACCCTGAAGATCAAGACCACATCGAATTCTGCTTTTATAATCAAGCAACCCGAGAATCAACCAAAACCTTTCTTTACTCTGGGGCTACTTGAGATTCTGAGAAGGCCTTTCTTACCTAGGGTCCATTACCAAGCATTTGTAAAACAAGAGTTCAATCCCCATCACACACATATATTCACAGTCATCGGATTTTCAACAAAGACAACAAGAACACACATTGGATGAAGGACCATTTCTTCTGTGAATGGTGCTGGGGAACTGAATATTCTTGCGTGCAGAATGAACTAGAAACGTATCTCTTGCTGTACACAAAGGTCAATTCAAAATGGGTCAAAGACTTAAATGTAAGCCATGGAACTACTGGGAGAAAGCATGGAGAAGGGCTGGAGAGAAGGCTCAATAGTTAAGAGCACCGGCGGCTCGCTCTTGAGGAGGAGCTCCGGTCAATGACCAGCACCCACTTGGCTACTCACAGCTCTCTGTAACTCCAGCTCCAGGGGATCCAAGGCCCTCTTCTAGACTATTCGGACACTGTAAATGTGGTACAGAGAAGAGATGCAGGCAAAACACACATTTGGACACATAAATATTGTTTTAGCTAGCATTATAAAAGTAAAACAAGCAAAGGAAACAATTAACAAAGGACACAGCCCCCAGATGGGAGGACCCATTTGCGTCCTATTCATTGGGCAAAGGATTCATTTCCAGAATAGAAAAATGCCAAAAANAAAGGAATTTTGATTCACCAGCCTCCCCCACTCCAACAACACTAAATATTCTAGTTTAAAAATGGTCAAGGGAGAATTCGTCAGTGACAGTCAATCTGCCTTACATGTGTGCAAGGCCCTGGATTCAAATCCCAGCGCCACAATAAATAAGTAAATGAATAGGTAAATAGATATTTTTCAAGAGGATAAATGAACATGTATATGTGTGTATTCAAGTTTTTTAATATTCTGTTGAATATTTAAAACAACACTAATCAAAGAAATGCAAGTCAAAACCATAATGAGGGGCTGGAGAGGTGGTTCAGTAGTTAAAAGTACTTGCTGCTCATCCAGAGAACTCTGGTTCGATTCCCGTAACCAACATGGTGGCTCACAACAGTCTGTAACTTCAGTTCCAGAAGATCTGACACCCTCTTCTGGTCTCTGAAGGCGCCATGCACACATATGGTGCACAGACATACATTCACACAAAACACCCATACACATAAAATTTCTAAAAATATGTAATGAGGTATGACTTCAACTCAGTTAGAATGACTGTCACCAGACAAAAGCATGCTGTGAGGTGTGGGAACAGAAGCTTCTCACATTCTTTTTGTTTTGATTTGGTTGGTTTTTTCTGGTTTTTCAAGACAGAGTTTCCTTGTGTACCCCTGGCTGTCCTGGAACTCACTTTGTAGACCAGGCTGGCCTTGAACTCACCAAGATCCACCTGCCTCTGCCTAAGAGTGCTGGGATTACAGGCATGCACCACCACTGCCTGGCTTCCATATCACATTCTTAATGAAAGTGTAAATTAACATCGCTGTTTAGGAAAATAGGAGGTTATTGAAAATCTAGAATTGGAGCTACCATCTGATGTGGAGTGGAAAGCACTGTTCATTATCAAGTTCCTGAGAAGCCTCAGGCAGTAAGATTAAATTCAAGACCTGCTTGGGCTACAGAATTCAAGTTTGGCCTAAGCCACTTAGCCGAATGCTGTCTCATGTCAAAAAGTAAGGAAGAGCATTGGGCTATGGCTCAATGGTAGAGCACTTACTACAATCTCCAGTACTACAGGAAGGAGGATAAATATCCTATGATCCAGACATTCCACACTGAGTATATAAACAAAGGAATTGAAATCCCAGTTTTAATGAGTCGCTTGCACTAGCATGTTTATTGCAACATGCTTTAAAAGAATGAAATTACATCATTTGAAGAAACATGAATGGATCCAGCAGAGCATTACATTAGGAAAGCAAATCAGACAGAGAAGGACACATACCACATGTTCTTGAATATAGAAAGTAAATGGCTCATCTCAAAGTTGGAAATATGGAGTGTGTGTGTGTGTGTGTGTGTGTGTGTGTGCTAGTGCATGCCTAACCTGTCAAAGGCCTTGGGTCCAAGACCCAGCAGAAAGAAAGGGTAAAGGAGAAGAAAAAGAAGGAGGAAGAGGAGGAGGAGAGGAAAGTGAGGTCACCAGACCCTGGAAAGGACTGGAAAGAGGATGTTAATGGGCCAGGAATGGTTGAAAGGACACGTAATAAATTCAGATATTTTATAACAGAGATTTTTAAACTTTTTCTACACAGGATCCCTTTCACTCTAATACATAAAATAGGTATAGAAATCAAACCTTTTCTGATGTTAAAACACAAAGAGTTTTATTTTAAAACAATTCTTTAATGTGTATTTTTACCATTTATTAGAAATGAAACCAAGTTTATGAAAAAATGAGATGTATATAATTGCTAATTTTTACACGAAGAATTAATCCTGACTGAATAGTTGATACTGCAGGACACAAAGCAACATCAACATTTTTCAGAGCTAAACTGACATTTTGATGTTTAAGTCTTCAATGCTAAGAACACCCTTTGGATAAACACATGCATTCTACAATATAGTAGAAACCTGCCTAGGGTCATTTTGGAAATTCTGCTCTAATCATAAACCAAAATTCATTGAATAATTTTTATATAAAACTCAAAAATTATCAACAGCAATATATTGTTTTGTTGTTTTATTTTGTTTTATGACATGGGGTCTCCTGATCTTCCTGCCTCCATCTTCCCAGTGCTGAGATTACAGACAAGCAGCACCATGCTTGACTCAAAAGTCATTTCTTAAAATCAAGCATTCTTTTTTAATTCTCTAACAGTTTTACTATATGCTTATAATGGGCTTTGATCAGACCCTTCCATCATCCTCTTATCTCAATCCCCTCCCCTTTCTTTTTCCCAAGTCCCACACCACCCCACTCGTGTGTGTGTGTGTGTGTGTGTGTGTGTGTGTGTGTGTGTGTGCATGCGTGTGTGTGTGTTGGGAGTGTAGGTGCACTCCACTGAATTTAATTAGGGTTGCTTCTGTGAGCACGGGCAACCTACCAGGGCTCCACCAGTGACCATATGATTCCCCCTTCTCCAGTGTAGTGAGAACCTAGTAGAGTCATTGTTATCTAGGATAAACATTAGAACAAAAGAGTTGTTTTTCATTGTATCTAGGGTGAAAATTAAAATGAGATAGTTTTTTTCTAGAAGTACTTAGACCTTGAAGAAATCATTGTAGAAATCACTGATTGTTTTCTATGATTTATGAAGTAGTTTTTCTGAAGGAGTTTTCTATCCTTTGGATGACTTTGGTCACAAGACAATCCTGGCACACCTTGAGCATCTTACATTATTGGGTACTGCAAAGAGTGTACCTTAAGGACTGAAGTTGCAGGTGCATGATTTTTTTTCCTTCAGAGAACATACAGATTAGATCAAAAGCTTGGTTTGAGGAACTAGTTTAACCCATAATAAACAACTTTTGTGTAACACTCAATCAATGCGTCTGCGTGACTGTTCAAGGTTCAGTTTCTAGAAACTGTTTCCCCTGCTACCACAGAGCCTGAATTACACTCCGGAGTGAACTTCTTTCTCTGCCCGTGTAATACAGAACACTGTTACTCCAGTAACCGTTAACTGCCTATAGCTCCTAGAAAAGTGGTGGAGCCTTAGGAACCACTCCCTGATTGATGATAGAGTGCTAATGACTCAGACTTGCTCAGGTAACACAGTTGCTGTAAGATCAAGAATGCAAGAGTCACGCAATCAAACATTATTGCACATACTATCCAAAGACATACTAACTTAATTATTACATGCTGAGAAAGTCTTTGTTTTCTATAACTAAACCATGATGTTTCTGTAAGAGTAAAAACCTTCATATAGTTAAAAACACTGAAATTCATGTCAGACCATGATCTCTAGTCTGTTTTCCTAAAGTATTCATTAGCTGTTGCAAGGCAAAGAGCACACAGAGCAGATTCTGAACCTCAGCTACACTGGCGTTAAGTGGGGAACGCAGGTGCTTCCAGGAAGACCTCAGGTTCACTATGTGTTGGATTTTGAGTTGATTTCTTGTTGTTCATATTCACAAAACATATACTGTTAGCAAATTTTACAAGGGCCCTGTGTGTCTAGTTTATTCAACTTGACATAGGCTAAAGTCATCTGAGAACAGGGAGAGTCAACTGAGAAGATGCCTCCATAAGATCAAGTAATTTTCCTAATTAGTGATTGATGAGGGAAGGTCCAGCCTATTGTGGGTGGTGCCATCCCTGCACTGATAGTTCTGGGTTCTAAAAGAAAGCAGGCTGAGCAAACCATAAGGAACAAGCAAGTAAGCAGCACCCCTCTATGGCCTCTGCATGAGCTATTTCTCAAGGTTCCTTCCCTGACTTCCTTCAATAATGAACAGTGGAGACATAAGCAAAATAAACCTTTCCTCCTAGTCTTAGCTAGGGTTACTATTGCTATGATGAAACTCCATGACCAAAAGCAACTTGGGGAAGAAAGGGTTTATTTAGATTACACTTCCACATTATAGTATATCATCAAAGGAAGTTAGGACAAGAACTCAAACTGGAAAAAAAAAAAACCCTGGAGCCAGGAGTTGGTTCAGAGATTGTGGGGCTCTGCTTATTGACTTGCTCACCATGGCTTGCTCAGCCTACTTTTATATAGAACCCAGGACCAACTTCCCAGGGATAGCCTCACCAACTGGACTGGGTCCTCCCCCATCAGCCACTTAAGAAAACAACTTGCAGGCCTGCCTATGGCCTGATCGTCTATAGGCAGTTTTTCAATTGAGATTCCCTCATCTCACTTTTTTTTTTTATGAGAAATCCCCTTCTCATTGAAACTGGCAAAGGCACAGATGTCTGCCACTCACAGGGCACTCTGACTTACATGAGGCACAGAGAGTCTACCACGGAGTCCAGAAATCAGTCATTATCAGGATGCCCGATGTCATCACACCTTTCTGGGCCTAGAGCTTCATCCCCGGCCTCAAAACTTCCCATTGCTCTTTCTGTCTCTGCAGCTCTCACCACCATCTATTTTGCTGTGTAATTTAGAGTATGAGTCCTTCCACTAGAAATGTGAGCTTTGTAAGGTTGGGATTCTGTATGACTATAGCATGTGTCAAGCTAGCATAAAACTATACAGGACAATTGGACCCCTTTTCAACATGACACACAAGCATCACTGTTAAGCCACAACCTTTCTTTTCCTGTTCATCCCCAAGATCACACATTTATATCAACATCATAATCTAAAACATGTTATAGGCTTTAAAAGTTCCACTTGTAGTCAAATTTTTCTTTGGGCCACCAGCTCACTTAAAATGACAGAGAGACTTATTATTAATTACAAAAGCTTGGCCTATAACTTAGACTACTTCCTAACTAGTTCTTATAACTTAAATTAACCTATCTCTACTCATCTACATGCTGCCACCTCATGGGTGGTACCTCTCCAACTGCATGTCTTGCTTGTTCTCCATCTACTGATATCTCTCTGGTGCCTAGATTCCTCTCCTTTTCTTCTCTTTCTGCCTAGAAGTCTCATCTAATGCCTTCTTGCTAGTTATTAGCCATTCAGCATTTATTAAACTAATCAGAAGGTGTCTTGGCAAAGACACATCTTCACAGTGTACAACAAGATTATTCCACAACATTTCCCCCTTTTGTCTAAATAAAAAAGAAAGTTTTTAATTCTAACACAGTAAAACTATATACAAGAAGAATGATCATCAAGTAAAAAGATACATTCACAATGTCCAGTCCATTATTAGTATTTGGCAAATTCAGAGAAAATACTATATTGTCTGTCTTATCTTGCTGAGTCTAAAGTTTTGTACCTAATTTATTTTATATCACAACTAAGGAAAACTATAACTACAATTATCTAATCTTCAACCCTATTAAAGACCCAAGAAGGATACACTATTACCTGAGTAAACAGGAAGTACAGCACTAGCAACTTCCAAAACTATAGAAATGACAGAAATCACTGGCTGCTTGGACAGGCATTCAAGGTTTCTCTGCAACATTTGGGTCATCCATCTTTGACCTATAGGACTAAAATATCTGACACTCTTTCCTATGAAACAGGAATTTTGAGGGAATATCCTACCTTGTCTCTGTGAAGTTTGGCAGTTATCTTCTTCTGTGTCCTGATTGTGCAATTTGGACATCACATTGTCAGCAGTCAAGGCAAGGGCAGTTTCTTGCCCATTTCGTACAAAGAAAGCAAACACTATATGGAGATTCTTTGATGCCATCATCCTTTTGGAAGTAAATTGGTGCCTCCATGAACAAATTTATCTCACTGTAATTAAAAGCTATGTGTTATTAAAATATTTTATGTGCCAAATCCTGTTGGGTTTTCAAGTGTTTGAAGACCACCTATATATCTAAAATACATCTCTGAATGACCTTGAAATCATACCTACCATAACTATAAGTTTGCTTGTTATAGATGACTAACTACTAACCTACATTTCTTTATTATCCTAAATTGTTTGAAATAATAACTTCCAAAGACTAGAAATTTACATTACATTGTTAAATGAGCTGCATACGTACAATACCTTAAACAAGAGTAGAAACATACATAAAGTATATTCTAACAAAGACTCAAATATGTATCAATATATAAAAATTCCATTATTTCTATACTATAACCACGACCAGTAACCATTTCTACCCAACTCCCCTAAATGATGACAAACATTCATAACCCTTCAAACGACCAAAAACCACCCACACCACCTCTTAGGAATATAGGCATCATGTTCTTCAGTCTGCTTCCTGATGTCTGGGTGTGATGGCATCTTTGGAGGACCCTGAAAAAATTAGGATAATGGTCAAGTCCTAGAAGAGCTAGTTGTAATATTTGTTGTTCAGTCTCTGTGCAATAGGAAAGTGCAAAGTCTATCTGAAGTCCTGACAAGAATAGTCTGTAAGGCTGGACTATCTCAGCCCAAGAGTCTTAAAGCTATTATGGATGTAGAACCCTGAGGAAAATATATCAAAGGCATTCTGTTTACAGAGAGACTAAATCACTTGGGTCATCCATTTTCATTGATGTCTAGTTCCCTTGTTCTGAAAACATACAAACTTTCAAAGGTAACATACATATCTGCATTAATACACAATGGTATTACTAAATACCAAAGTACATAAGTTGGTTTAATTCAGCAGATCCTTCTACAATCCAATAGCTCTCGGCGACTGTCATTCTCTGTTCATTAACATTCAAAAATTCAAAGTTAACAAAGCACCATAAAAAACTCCTTGTGTTGTATTTTCCATCCTTATGTGGCTTATTTTTTGATATTGCATTACTTTCTTCTTAAATGCTTTATTTTTAAACTATTTTTCTATGACTGTCTATACTCATTTTCTTCATATCTAATCACATTTTTAAAAATATTTTAAAAATTTTAAAAATACTTTTTTTGAGGTTTTCTGTGTCTGTTCCTGGCTTTACTAAACATCTGTAGCATTTTCTGACCACATGAGACAAATCTTAAACTCCCACGTCAGCCACTATGTGGCTCAGCTTACTTAGCACACAGTGCTGGTGGTGTATGGCACTGATGGCTAGCTCCAGCCCTCAGGCAGCAGTCAGTAGCCACAGCTCTGTATGCCACCAAGTACCAGACAGCCTGAGAGACTGCAGGACTAGGAAGATACATCTGGCTCTTGTCCAGAACTTTTCTTAGCTTTCTCAGGTCCTTTGTTAAATAATCAAGCACCCACATTGGGGGTTATATGTAGTTGGATTTTTCTTTGAGTTGCCAGATCACAAAGTATGACACAGAGACTTATTATCAATTATGAAAGCTCAGTCTATGGCTTAGGCTAGTTCCTAATTAGTTCTTATAACTTAAATTAACCCATTTCTGCCAGGTGACTTGTGACTATTCCTCTCCAACTGCATGTCTTGCTTGTTCTCCATCTCCTGGGGCCTAGATTCCTCACTTCTTTTTCTCTCTATACCTAGAAATCCTGCCTAACATTTTCCTACCTAGTTATTGGCCATTAAGCTTTTTTTGTTTGTTTGTTTAAATTTTTTTAATTTTACTTGTCAATCCCAGTTTCCGCTCCCTCCCCCTTCTCCTGCTCCCCACAATGTCCCTCTCATCCCCTTCCCCACTCACTCCTTTGAGAGGGTAAGGCCTCCCTTTGGGAGTCAACAAAGTCTGTCATACCAAGTTGAGGTAGGACCAAGGCCCTCCCCTCTGTATCAAGGCTGAGAAGGGGTTCCAAAAGGCCAGTTCATGGATCTGGAATAAGTCCTGGTCCCCCTGCCAGCCCCACCCCCATCACATAGTTGTCACCCACATTTTTCCCAATCATGATCTTGACCCCTCTTCTTTATATGATCCTTCCTTCCTCTCTTCAACTGTACTCCAGAAGTTCAGCTCACTGCTTTAAGCTCTTTATTAAAACAATCAGAAATCACCTTGGTAAAGACACATCTTCACAGTGTACAAAAGGATTATTCCACAACTTCCACATTCTTTACAAATTTAAACACTTTAAAATTTAGTTTCTTTAAATATCCAAGTCTCTTTTAAAACCCAGTCTCTTTAAAAGTTTGGTCTGTCAAGTATTGGGAGCATGAAGTTTCTCCCACTCACAGATACTTCTAGGGAAACCAGGAATACAAAACAAGCAGGGCTGTCTTTTCAAAGAAAAAGATGTATAACCTGTTTTTCTACCTAGAAGTCTGGGAATTGAGGTGACTAATAACCTGATCGTCTTTATTATCCATAAGGCCAGGCCACACCAAGCTCCTACAAACAGAACTGGAAGAGGCTGATAGTCTAGGTGACCTTTGCATTATCTGTGTGGTCAGGGGCTCCCACAAACTCCCACAACCAGAATTGGAGGTGGTTAATATCCCAGAAGACCTCTGAGCTATCTGTATAACCGAGACCATACCAGATCCTCCCCTAGGCCCTTAGGATAACACAGGCAGCCTAGCTCTAGAACCCAACTTCTTCACTGGAGAAGTGACGTGTACGTTGAAGAATTTTGATGTAATTGTGCCTCCTTGTGCACAGGAAGCTGTATTGAGCCATGAAACTTTTTTCCAAATTGCACTGTACTTAAATATGCCTATAATAAGCCTTCTGGTGTCAGACTCTAGACGTTTGAACCAGTACCAGCTAACTAGGTCGTGTTCAGCTGGATTTCCCCTTGCCTCTACCAGCCATAGTATTTGCAGGTACGTCACATTCAACAAGTCCTATAAAATAAAAAAATAAGTCAAATACTTTCTCCTTTCAAGAAAGGAAGAAGTAGGGCACAGTCACAAACAAATCAAAGCAAAACTGGACCCCAGCTGTGTAAATAACTTGGTGTCCAATGTCTGGCATCTACTCATAGTCTGGGCTCCTCCAAAGGACCTAAGTCACTTCTCCAGCTCCATCCTCTGCAGCTTACACAGACTGTCTCCTAAACTCAGGCTGGCTCCACTCCAAAGCTGCTGCTGTTCTTGGTGGTCATGCCATAGTACTGGCATCTCCAAAATCCTGGGATCTTCTACCACAACTAAGCTGCACTTTCATCAATAGCCCTTTCCTGGGCTCTCTTCAGCTTCAAAAAAATAAGTTAAGACTCCAGTTCTACCACACAGAGCCAAGGCTCAACTGTTGTCCATGATCTTCAGAACCAATACCACCTTGGTAAACATTACTAAGTTTGGCCACCAGCAAAGGTACAACCCTGGCCACCTCGGGAACACAGCTTCTGTGTGCTGACTCTGGGGAAGCACTTCGCGGAAGATGTCACCTCAGTGATGCTGCTCTCTTCCTACTCACCACTTACTTCTCAGCTCTAGCTGCCCAGCCCTGATTATCCCACAAAAGCAAAGGTTTGACTTTAGTGGGTCTGGTGTCTTGTTAATCACAGCTGATTCTTAAGCCCCAGCTAACCAGAACCACAGATTATTAACCCAAAATAGGCAACAGCCCCAATAGAGTCTCTGAGTAACTCTCAGACTCCCTCTGGAACTTCACAAGCCAGGCCTCCATCATCTGCATTTCTCTCAACTCTCTCCTCTTCCAAGCTCCCACAGAACAGCTCACCAAGCTTTAAACACACAATGGCTTTTCTACCCCAACGTTCCAATGTCCTTCCATCATCCTCCCCAAAACAACATGGTCAGGTCTGTCATTTGACACAGCACTGTCTTGGTACTAGCTTCTGACTTAGCTGGGGTTCCTGTCGCTGTGATGAAACACTATGACCAAAAGCAACTTGGGGAGGAAGGAGTCTATTTAGCTTACATTTCTACATTGTAGCTAATCATCAAAGGAAGACAGACCAGAACTCAGAGCAGGAATCTAGAGACAGGAGCTGATGCAAAAGCCATAGAGGAGTGTTGTTTATTGGCTTGCTTCCTTGCTCCCCCATGGCTTGCTCATTCTACTTTCTTATAGAACCTATGACCACCAGGCTAAGATGTAGGCAGATGTTTTTTGTATAGCAGGAATCATTCTCAAACAACCACAAGAGACTTGATATTAATTATAAATGCTCAGCCAATAGCTTAGGCTTGTTACTAGCTAACTCCTACATTTTAAATTAGCCTACACTTCTTATCTACCCTTTGCCACATGGCGGTACCGTCTTTCAACATGGCACAATCATCTTTCTTCTCTCTGTGTCAGCTCTTGACTCCTCAGACTCCACCCTTCTTCTTCCCACCATTCTTTCTGCCCAGAAAATCCTACCTAGCTATTGACCAATCACTTTTTATTAACAGTGAGAGCAACACATTTTCACAGTGCACAAAAAAAAATATTCCACAGCACCTGGAGTCCCCACCCACAATGGACTGGGTTCTTCTCCCTCAGTCACCAACAAAAAAATGCCTAGCTTGTCTGCTTACAGCCTGATCATAGGAGGTATTTTCCCAACTGAGGGTCCCTCTTCTCAGACGACTCCTGCTACTATCAACTTGATGTAAAACTAGCCAGCAAATCCCCCAAATTGCTTTTGGTCCTCGTGTTCCATCACAGCAATAGCCATCCTGACAAATCAGGCCCCATATTCAGTTGCATGCCCCCACAGAGGGTGCTTATTCACACTTCACAAAGGAGGGTTCTCTAATACTATTGGGTAAGTGAGCTTCACAAAAATAAGTTAAATATCTCAAATTAGCTAATAAGTATTGGAATGTTTCAACTTAGACAAATGATGAATGCCTGACATGATATCTCCCTAACCAGTATAAGTGTGCTGAAATTTTACACTCTAGCCCATAAATTTGTACAATTCTTATTTTTGCAATATATTTTTAAGTATTTTCTTTTTATTATCATTAAATGTTATTATACAAGTGCACCTACCCTGGGACAAAGGCCAGCTGGGGGTCTCCAGGGTGACACCAGTAAGGGAACAATCCCTCCTTTCCTGGCAGTTTGACCTTAAGCACCAAGGCCACTGGTGGATTTGAGCCAATGAGTTAGGACCTGGAGGGACAAAGCCTGGGGTGTCTTTGATAAGAAATGGGGAGCTGCACCAGAGCCAGGTGAGCAGCCCCATTAGCTCTTATTTTTGCCAAACCATGCTTGTTATCACTAGATTTATGATGTCCTTTGCCCTCTGAAAAAGTTCCTTGTGATCCTGTAGAGGGCTCTGAGGACCAGGGATTAATGCAGGGTCCAAGGAGGAAACGTTTCTGGTTGAGTTCTGAGAAGCCATTCTGACGAGGATCTTCAGGTTGTGCCTCGATGGTGCAGATGTCTGTAAGCCCATTCTTGCAGCACTGATCTTTCCTAAGAGGAAGTGCCTGGGACCAAATACTCCAGGCAGTGACCCATGAAGCCCTGGACCACCTGGGGTGGATGGTGCTGGAGCCAGGGAGGTTTAGGTTGTGCCCTCTCTTTGGCAGATGGGGAAGCTTTTGTCTCAATTTCCTGTGCAGTCTCTGGGTCCCCAGGCTAAGACCAGGAAATGAGAGCAACTGGCCTGACACCACAGTGAGCAATAGGAAGGAAATCCTCAGGGATATTTATGATGGCAGCTGGTCTTCTGTGCTTAGCAATATTTTCTAGAAAAGAAGGAAACTTCACATTGGGATAAAGCAGTGTGATGAGAGAGAAAACTGATTAGAATATAAAAACAGATGAGATTCAGTGAGAGAATAGGAAGCCAGCAACCTAAGAGTACAGTAAAATCATACCAGAGAGAAGGGGGCAATTTAAACAGAAGGCAATTAATGAAAGCAGAAAACTAGGTTCCACCCATCCCCCAGCAATACACAGGCTTTGAAGTGTTGATACTGAAATCAAGCATAACAAGTTTTCACATTTTATTGAGCTTGGAAAGCAACAAACAGTGGCAGCTAAGCCAGACTGGCTGCAGCTTTAGCCTTCGGATCGAGCAAAACTCAAGAAATGGTAAGAAAACCAGCTGTCTGAACTGATGTCAGTGGGCAGTCCAGGGAAATCATTTTCAGTGGCTCCCTATTCTCTTCCCTCCCCGAGATTTCCAAGAGTGTCTCCTACCTTCAGTGTCCACAGCTCACTGTCATTCATATGACTTGCCATGAAAAGCCCTGGGCTAGAAATCAGACTATTTTGGTTGTGGCCAACGCCTTACTCCATGCGTTCCAATGTCTTTATGGCATGTTTCTTCATAACTCCCATCGGGTTTCTTTTTTTAATATTTTTATTTATTACGTACACAATATTCTGTCTGCGTGTATGCCTGAAGGCCAGAAGAGGGCACCAGACCTCA
>LOEQ01012871.1:0-18436 GCA_001685075.1 Bramus lutescens
GGAGGGAAATGGGAGGAGGTGGAAATTTTTAATAAAAAAGTATTAAAAAAAACTGCCAGAGTAATGAAAAGAATGTGATTTGTGTTAATTAAACTGTCTTAATATGAAAAAAAGAGCTGTAAATCTAAAGTTTCACTTCTCTGAATGGGGGTTATGTGATAGTCTGAATATTGAAAGCTGGTTTGATAAGCATTGCCTATCCTTGCTTACAATACAACTGTGTGTTTCTGTGTATGTGTGTGTATGTATTAAGCCCCCAACTGCTTTGATTTGACATTTTATTTTTAATCATAACAGCATTAAACTTGATGTGATGCCTGCAAAAAAAAAACAATTTTCTTTGTATTAATCTTCCCACCATAATATCTTCACCCCAAAGCAATGATTTTTTTATAACTGATTAACAAAGTTTTAAGCAAGCTAAGTATATTTTAGCCAGTTCCTTTTTACTGGCAGGCAGCTGCTTGTGTGTTTAGTGTAACAGAATTCTACTCTTAATTCTACTCTAGAGAAACTTTAAATGAATGGTCAGTTCACCATCTATTTTCTTTTACAAACAATAGGTTCATTTAGCTTTTACAACTTTGTTTCTTCAAGGCGCCTACTGAAGCCAGTGATTAATTCTGTAAATTACATGACCAAGGAACTCAGGCTTAATTCTGGGTGTAGGGACATAATCAGTTTTTTAAAAATTTTATTATTAAATTTATTTTTTGAAAAGCAATTCTTTCTTATTTTGCATACCTATCTCAATTACCACTCTCTCCCCTCCTTCTATTCTCTCCACCTTACCCTCACCCACTCCTCAGAGAGGGTAAGGCTTCCCATGGGGAGTCAACAAAGTCTAGTACAACATTTTGAGGTGGGATCAACTTCCTCCCCATTATATCTAGGTTGAGCAAGGTAACCCTTCAAATCGCCAGTTCAAGCAGTAAGGATAAATCCTAGTCCCACTGCCAGCGGCCCCACAGACTGCCCAAGCTACACAACTGTCACTCACATTCAGGGGGCCTAGTTTGGTCTTCTTATACAGGCTACTCCAAGATCATCCAGAGTCAGTGAACTCCCGTTAGCGCTGGTAAGCGGTTTCTGTGGGTATTCCCATTATGGTCATGACCCCTTTGCTTTGTATTATCGTTTCTCCCTCTCTTGGACTGATCTCTGTAGGCTTGACCCAGTGCTTCACTGTGGATCTCTGCATCTGCTTCCTTCATTTGCTGTATAAAAGTTCTATGATGATATTTAAAGCAGTCATTAATCTGATTAGATAGCAAGGCCAGTTCATGCACCCTCTCCACTATTGCTTAGGGTCTTATCTGGGGTCGTTCTTGTGGATTATTGAGAATTTCCCAAGTGTCAGGTTTCTTGCTAGCCCCATAATGGCTCCCTCAATCAAGATATCCCTTTCCTTCCTCTCCTTCTCTGTCCTTCCCCCATCTCAACCATCCCATTCCCTCATGTTCTCCTCATCCTTCTCCTTGTCCCCTCTCTCTCCCTTTCAGCCCTCTCTTCTCCTCCTGCATACACTCCCAACTTTCTCAGGAGATCTTGTCTAATTCCCCTTCCCAGGGGAATCCATGTATGTTTCTGCTAGGGTTCTCCTTGCTATCTAGCTTCTCTGGGCTTGTGGACTATAGACTCATCATCCTTTACTTTGCATCTAATATCCTCTTATGGGTGAGAAGATCCAATGTTTGTCTTTCTGGGTCTGGGTTACCTCACTCAGGAAAGTTTTTATTTTCTAGTTCATCATTTGCACACATATTTCAAGGTTTGATTGATTTTTACAGCTGAGTAGTACTCCATTGTGTAAATGTGACATTTTCTTTATTCATTTTTCTGTTGAGGGGCATCTGGGTTGTTTCCAGGTTCTGGCTATTACAAATAATGCTACTGTGAATATAGCTGAGCAAATGTCCTTGTGGTACAAGTGTGCATCTTTTGTGTATATGCCCAAAAGTGGTATTGCTGGGTCTTGAGGTAGACTGATCCCCAATATTCTGAGAAACTGCCATACTGATTTCCAAAGTGGCTGTGCAAGTTTGCACTCTTATCAGCAATAGAGGATGAGTGTTCTCCTTACTCTACATCCTCTCTAGCATAAGCTATCAGTGGTGTTTTTATCTTAGCCATTCTGACAGGTATAAGATGGTATCTCAGAGTTGTTTTAATTTGTATTTCCCTGATGGCTAAGGATGTTGAGCAATTCCTTAAGTGTCTTTTGACCATTTGTAATTCTTTTCCCATTCTGTAGGCTGCTGCTTTATCTTATTAACTGTGTCCTTTGCCTTAAAAAGGCTTCTCAATTTCAGGAGGTCCCATTTATTATTAATTGTTTCCTTTAGTGTCTGTGGGGAAAAAAAGGTGGAAGGAAGCATAATTGTTTTCTTTAATCATCAGCCTGTTTTTCCACAGGCAGAATTCATGGGTCTATAGTTCATGAAATTTCCTTGTTCTTATTTTTCATCTTCTGTAAATCTCATATCTAACAAAAAGGAAGATAACTTCTAGCCTATTTTGTCTTTTTTGTGTCTCTTATTGGAGCAATTGGTGGAACAACCTAAGCTATTTTCCCTATCATCATCACTGTTTTAAGCACCTGTATCCCTTCAGTGGCTCAGAAAGTCCAATTAAATCAGAGACCTATTGATACACCATTGCTCTTACAAAAGTCATCTTCATTGGGAGCTGCAAGTAAATTGCCCTGTGAGGAGCATGATTTTCCCAAGAAACAATCACACTATACTAGATGCAGTGGGATCCCTGCATTTAAAAGCTACACCATGCCAAACATAGCCAGAACATGTGAGCAACAAACAGAAGGAAGCACAGCAGAAGCAAGGGGGTGTTCTGGAGACAATCCTCCAGCGGATCTGCTTCTCCTGGATGCACCCAGAGTAGCCTTTTTATACTCTGGCCTGTAGTCCATAAGCCCCCCTTCTGACTGCAGCGCCTCTAACATGGCTACTGGCAATAGTGTTTTGTATCAGAGGGATAATTCTATGAATTAACTCTCTTATTATGCCTACCAAATAAGCAATAGGTATGTGTTTAAGGCTTTTCCTTGTCTATTCCAATGATACAAGGCATGTTTACCTTTAGTGACAATTTCTTAGGCATAATAACTGAAGCATGGGACTCTCTTTTCAACTGGCCATCCCTGAAATGGAATGGATGGAGAGGGGACCAGAACTGCCAACATTTATGTTTGTTGGTGTAAGAGCAACAGAATCTATCACCATACAAAGGGTCCTCCCTTCACTATTATCTCAAAACAAAGAACCCTGCCTGACAAATGGTTAACCCCAGGTTCCAGAATCCTGAGTTGTGGAAGGAAGACATAAGTGAACCAGATCTACAGGAGACAGGTTCTGAAACTGGCTGCTATGTATCTGACTCAGCTTGCTTCACTCCAGCTGACAAGCTTGAGTAGCTTGTAGGAGACATAACAGTGAAGCTTGATAAGTTGATTTATATTTATATCAAACAATACTTAAAGGTTGCAAAATATTCAATCCTACCCAGCCCTTAGTCAGGAAATGTCTCCCTGCCACTTAGACTAATCTGACCTGCTTAACACTATTCAATTGTCTAAACCCTATGGGGTAGAAAAGCAGGAGGAAGAAAGTAGACATCCAGAAATCCATGGTCCATTAGAGGCTACTGAGTATCTGGCTATTTTTTGAAGAGAAAATATATAATTTTTTATGTAGAAAGTCACAGATGAATCCCTGATTTTAAGATTTGACAGGTACCCTTTCATGGAGAGGATGAGGGGCAATGATCACCACCTGCCAGAAGGAGCTTTCAGGGGGCATAGCTCCAACATATGTAAGATTAGGGAAGCAGGATAAGTCACCCCATATCCACCTGCTCCAGTGAGTCAGTACAGACCAAGTAGAAGAGAAAGATAGAGTCTTTGTATCACAAATTCAGGGATATGCTCCCAGCTTGTACCCACAAAATAAGTGCTCCTGGTCTGAGGAGTCTATCTCCTTTTGGGAGAGAGTTTTAATCATTACCATAGCCATTACAAGTGTTATAAAAATTACTGGCATAATAGTAATCTTTAATATCAGGCTCATCAGTCAAGAAAGCTGGAAATACAGTCTACCTTGAAGCCGACCAGTTATAAGCCTGGCTTTGCTTTATTTTTTTCAAAATAATTGATGTTTTAGGATGAAGATTAACCCCCATCATATGATTTTTAGCTCTCAAAATAAAACTGGTAACAGTACTTTTCATGATAACAATATTATCACTAAAATAAAGAAAATAATTATTTTAATAAAACTTATAAAAAACAGCACTTTTAAATTTTGAGTTAAAATTGTAATTTCTCCAGTACTTTAACTACTTTTTTGTTTCAAACACTTTCAACTTTTAGGCTTTAAAACAACACATTGATAAAATGTCAGACATTCACAAACCTAAGTCTACTCAGATAATAAAAGGGCTTCCTAACTCTGACAGATTTCAATGTAAATGCACTCAATCACTGGACTTAACCCCTTTGCAATGGAATTTTTTTTGATTCCTTAGTCAGAACCCAAGAATCACAAATTTTAGAGTTCTATACTATATCTGCAGTCAAGTCTTCTAGTTGGAGCAGATTCAGGAAGCTGGTGAGAGGGTGGGTCTGGTGGGCACCTAGACACAAAACTATTCCTATTGGCCCACCTTCTCCCTCCATGTGAATTGCTCCCTCTCAAGGCAGGTCCACCCCAGAGATGGGTAAACATCACCTCTACCATCTTACAAGTTCAGTATCGGTCTCCCTAGGCCAGGGATTCTGCAGCTACAAGAGTCACTCGAACAAAACTGGGGATGGAAGGTGGGGCAGTCGGACTAGGGAGCACAGGGAATCCCTGGGGCATTAGTCACCCTATCATAGTTACATAAAATAATCACTCTGAGTTTTGCAATTATCTTTCTAAATTAGCAACCTAGTGTCCCTCTTCCAAGACACAAATCACAAAGGAAGAAAATTCTCACTGAGGGAAAAATGAGACAGTGAAGATGAGCTTTGCCTGCACACACATTATCCTACCTCTTTGAGTCTGGATCTTCAGAGGTGACTGAAGCTGAGCAGTCAGAGAAGACTTCAGCTCTCAGCTTAATCAGAGAGAAGACATGAGTGAATGGGTGGATTATTTTATTTATACTAGGCTAAAAAAAAACACAATTAATTTCTTAAAGGAAGCATTGTCATACCCCAAAGTAATAATCAATATTAATTTGATTTTTTTACTTACAAACCCAGTACCAAATGCTTACAAATGTTCCCCAAATAACATTCATAATTAAAAAACCAATATTTTCCCCACCAAGTGACATTTTAAAAAATACAATATTTAGAATGCTCTAACATTTCAGCACATATGACTTGCAGTGACTTCACATAGACTGTAGTGGCTCTGGACTGTTTAAACAAACAACAAATATCAACAGCTTTACTCAACAGCAATTCCTTTTGACATGCCAAAATAAAGCTCCTCACTCACCTAGCGAAGTCTAGAGTATCAGCACGAATTTGACTCTGTCTCCTTCAGTCAGGTTTG
The DNA here is from genome assembly GCA_001685075.1 of Bramus lutescens. Classification (NCBI taxonomy): domain Eukaryota; kingdom Metazoa; phylum Chordata; class Mammalia; order Rodentia; family Cricetidae; genus Bramus; species Bramus lutescens. The sequence continues at coordinate 5,562 of LOEQ01012871.1, forward strand.
ACTCTCAGTAAGTTTCCAGATCTATCCTGAAGCAATTTAGCTCTGTGCTGCTGCCACAGGCTAGTGGTTTTTGCAGCTGCAAGGACCATCAGAACTTCGGAGACCTTGCCTGGGGATGTGCAGCTCTGTCAACTTCAGTGAGCACCTAAAGCTTCCAGATGGGACATGCGTCTTAAACCTGCACTAAGCAAGTTTCGGAAGCCCCAGGCTGCATTCCTGAAGCCTGGGTGTGTTTGTGGGTTTCTCCACTAGATTCTACTGCACTGGTGCATGGGACTCCAGAGAGCCATCCTCATGTGGAAAACTCAAAGAGGAACTCTGGGAGCGAATTACATTCTTAGACAATGTAACCAGTAGTTCCCGTCTTCATTGTGGACTTTTCATAATGAAACTTTTTTATTGTCTTTGAAAGCCAAATTCCAATTGCTGATGTCTGATTTTACCCAGACAGGCCTGAAGAAGAGACCAAAGTTAAGAATCATCTCTAGGAACCAACAACTCTACTCATTTGTAAGATTAAACTTGGCAGGAAGAAGTAAAGAAAATATGCTGAATTCCTGTTATATTCTAAGCATTATCTGAGTGTTAAACCAAGCTAGTCTCAGAGTTGTGTAATTATCCCCATGTCCCAAGTGTGTAAACACTCAGATTTAGAGACGTTCCCAAATTTTACTGATAGTATATGTTAAGATCTAGTACAAAAGTGATCTTTGTGTCTTGTTGTAAAAATCAATGTTCCACTCTCACCCAGTCTATCATTCTAATCTCCAAGAACAGATCTTTAAACTGCTCACAGAGAAGAGACAGTTAATTCATTTAACGGACCTGGAAGAAGTCTCAGAGGCAGGTCTCGGTTGAATTAACAGAGTATTGCTGAGGATCATAGTGACTGGGAAAGTTTGGTTCTAATGATAAGGTAATTCTCACTTGGGTCCTATAGCAAGATCTCAATTTGAACGTGACAACATGACAAAAAAGATGACTTTAATTTTAGTAAAGCCACCCCATAGGAAGGATTACATGTGGGAACAAATTAAAACTAAAAACTGGGACTTGCACACATGCAAAGTTTGTTTTAATAGTATAAGGTGTGCATGCAGTGGCCAATAGCACATGAGCTTCACCAAATGGTCCCTGACAACCCAGAGCAGGGTGGATGTGGGTGGGTAGGCAGAGGGTAATGAGAGAAGGAGGAGGAAGAAGGCCCAGGTACAGAGAAAAGCATACCGGAGACTGCCGTGCTTGGTGCCCCAAGCTCCTGCTTCCTTAGACTATAACTTTTTGAAGTTTGGTAAGCAAAAGTCTCTGCAGATATCACCACTGCAACCTTTATATCCAAAACTACCAGAAATTTGTTCCTTGTCAGAAGGAACTTAGTTCCTTGTTGGGTAGGAACAATGCTTGTTCCAGATTGTTGCTCTGATGGCCTGACATGTCCACTCATAACCAGACAGTAGTAACATTTGATGGTTATCAATAAAGGGAACTTAAGCAGTGGGAACTTCATGGAGACTGCCCAAGGTTATTAGTCCTGTAGGAGCCCTTACTGATTTCAAAGCCCAGCAAACCTATGACCAATAAACTGTCTTCTTTCAAAGTCCAACTTTTATGATATATGAAACATATCTCAATAGATATGTTTTATGTTTAAAAGTCAGGACTTACCTTCTGTGCAATGCTTTTGAAAAAGGCATAGTATTTATGCCTTTTCAGGTCTGATTACTGGCCTCTACCTCATTTTTAAAAAATTAATTCTTGTATGTAAAATGCATTGGATGGCATGAAATACTTAACCCAAATGATCTTGTGTAGCTAACTAGGTAGTTACTGTAGGCCACATGTCACCCCCATCAGTGAGCAAGTGCTTTGATTCTGATTCTTTAAGTTGGGAAGCAGAAGCCAAGAGAATTTTTAGTTACTCAAGGAACACAGCTAGTAAGAGGTGGAGCTGAAAGTTGAACTCCATCTTTCTGACTACAGAGACTATAATTTCATGCTAAGCAAGTAAGACAAGGAGGAGATACTGAACCAAAGGATACAGAACAATGAACTGGTGAAGTTCCGAGAGACGTCAGGCTATGGAAGGCTTTCCAAGTTTTATGTGAATAGTGGAATTCAGTGTAAGGCTGGCTTTAAATGCTTAATTCAGTATGGATGTGAGGCCCCAAAGTCTTCCTGACACGGCCACTTTTAAAAAAAGAAACACAATTTCAAAAGAGTCACATGACCGAGAAGGACTATAATATCCAGGGGAAAAACCTAAATTTCTGTGGCCATATTAGTTTAGGAGTCCCTTGGCTATAGGAGCAGTGGAGTCTTTCAGGGGGGAATTCGTTAGCATGTCTGTGAACAGGTATTCATTTTATGTGGTTGCCAAGCTCTAGGGACTGTCTGGATGATAACCATCCCCAAAGCAGTACCCAGGCAGGAGATGACAGACCCCAGACATGGTGAATCGGCCACTAAAGGCCAGGCTTAAGCATCCAGTAGAGTGAGTAACTTTTACTTCTGATACTGCTGTAATTTTAGTACAGTTTAAAATTTATTTATCCTTTCATTCCATGATCTGTAAAAGGGTGACAATAGCATTCACCTTACAAGTTTACATGAGAAATAAAATAGAAAAGTAGGCAATACAGAAGACAGTAATCACTTAATTAATGCTGTCACCACTGCCTGGTGGCGAGTACAGACGAGGTGATTCATCATGCCTAATGCAGTTTTTGGATTATTTTGTTGCCCTTAAGCACACATGAAATGTATTATGTACATACACTTTCCCAAGAGACTAGGCCCAAAGATGCCAGACTATCAATGTACAGTAGGGCACTGGAAGAAGTCTTACTCAAAATTCATCTTCTGAAAACATTACCTTTATGAACCCTGTACTTAGATAGCCAAATAGCTTACACAGCATCAGAGAAGAGATCTTCTTTTCATGGCTTGCAGCATCTCATACATATATTAGTTACATTTCAGTAGACCTGGCATTCTTAAAATTGTATATAGATGGTATAAACCTCAGATTCATTTTTACATAATGGCTATATAATAAGGGTAAACTAACATAATGGTTACAGCAACAGCACTTAATTTATTATTTTAAATCTTGTTTTTTCCATCATATAGCTATGACTTTGAATTTTTTAAACCTATGTCTTCATTTGTAATGTGGGAAAACATACACATGCAAATGTTATGCGACAACATAAGAGAGATATAATCAACACAGTATCTGAATACAGTAAATTCTCAAAAAAATAGTAGCATAATATTATTGCAACAGTCATGAATTGGGCAAGCTTATTGGCCAGGGTTTATTTTCAATTAAAGAAAAAGAAACTTCACTGTGCTCCTGCCAAGTATTTTCACTCTACTATCTTCTTTGAACACTAGATAAAGAAAGCCAATTGCACAAACTAATCTTCTCCAACAAAGGCTCTGCATTTCACTGTGTGCGACCCTACAAGAGAGCGTCCCAGAGCATATCACTATTGTGGAAGGTGGGGCCATTATCACCCTCTCTGCAATCATCTTACAGGTGAGAATGTGAAGAAGGAAGATAAACATGCAAGGGGTGGAGTTAAATTTGATTAGAAATGAATCAGCCCATCCCACAGAAGACAGCACCCAAGCTCTAGCATCTAAGCTATATAAGGGTCACTGTCCCAATCTATCAACACCCTGCAAGCTGCACCAGGCCTTATCCTATTTTTTCCTTTGGTGAACCAGGTGAGAAGAATTTAAATGTATGGTACTTGGTGCTCTTGGGCAAATATTGGGAGCTGAATCTGAGCTTTACTGCATTTTGCTACTTTTCCTTTTGTTGTTGTTTCTTTGATTTTGGGTTTGCTGTTTGTTTGGTTAACTTAGTTTACACTTGAGTTTTTAGAAACCAATGCCTTTATTGAAGAGAATAAATCCAGTAGAAGTCTGTCTTTGTCTAGGCCAGAGGTTCTCAATCTATGGGTCTTGATCCCTTTGGGGGGTCAAACAACCTTTTCATGGGGGTCTCATATCAGATATCCTGCTTATCAGCTATTTACATTATGATCCATAACAACAGCAAAATTATAGTTACGGAGTAGCAACAAAAATAATGCTGTGGCTGGAGGTCACCACAACATGAGGAACTGTATTAAAGGGTCACAACTCTGGGAAGATTGAAAACCACTGTTTTAGGCCATCTCATATTCTCCCTAATTTAACTACATACCATCTTTCTGGGGCATGTGAAAGAGACTGGTATTATGGTGTAGTTTCTTTGTGGTTCACTTTTGGTTTGGAGAGTGTTGGGGTCTAGTTCTCCACTTTCAACATCTTACTTGGATTGCTAACATTTGGAAGGAACGGTGTTTACTTGAGGGTTGATGTTTTGACAGTTTCCCTTCTAAGGGCCATTCTAGCTCTAGGATCTAGAGTACCAAGGTATTATTGACACACTTTGCCCATTTTCAATTCTCCATGGTATTTTGGGGTCTAGTTTGCTTTCTGATGAACAAAAACGATATAAATATTAAGGCATCTGTTACTTTTGCCCTAGCTGGGAATGGTGGAAGCAAGGGAGATTAGGGGTCAATTGCCAAGCTTGGCTACAAAGCAACTTTTTGAGGCCAGAATGAGCTACATGAGATCCTGTCTCAAAAAGAAAACCAAAAAGGACTGAAGAAAAGACGGAAGGAAGGGAAAGGAAAGGGGAAGAAAGAAAAGGAAAAAAGAGCCTGGGCTCTGAACAAGTAAAGCGTCTGTCATATGAGCACAAAGACCTACATTCAGACACAGAGCACCTATGGAAAAGCAGGGTGTGGTAGCAAGTGTTTGTAGCCAGTGCTGATGTAAGGACAGAAACAGGTGGCTCCGTAGAACTCATTTGTTAGCCAATCCGGCCAAATCAATGAGCTCCAAGTTCATTGAGAGACCTTGTCTCAGATATAAGGTGGAGGGCTGGGAAAATGGCTCAGTGTCTAAAGGACTTATGATACAAGTGTGGAGACCCAAATTCAAATGCCCAGATCCCACATAAAGCTGGGCACAATAGTGCACATGGGAAATCCCAATGTTCCATAGCTAGTCTGGCAACACAGTGATGAACAGCACACAAAAAAAGGAAACCATGACCCAAACAATGTGGAAAGTGACAAGCAACACTTGAGGTTGTCCTCTGATCTCCAAGCTTGCACTATGGTACACGTGTGCCTGTTTTCATGAACACATACAAGCACACACACACGAATTTACTCACATATAAAGAAAAGATATAAACAATGTGAATGATGATTTGTGCAAATATACGCGCATCTGTCCTCAAACACAAAATGTGCATACACACTCAATGCAACCACATAAAAAAAAACAAAAGAGAGAGAAAATAAAAGAATAGGCGAGGAGAGGCATGGAGAAGAAGAGAAAAGGGTAGGAGAAAACAGAAGAGACTAGACAGACTGGGGCTGTGGTGTCTATGTGGTATTGGGAGTTTTGGAAGCCCAGAGCAATACCTAGGACACAAAAATACTCACAGAAATATCATAAAAAGAATATATTCATAAGATAAATATTATGGAGACCTGAGATCATCCTAAGTTTTCATTGTGTTGATTAATGCTACAAAAATCCTGAGCCATACTTACATGTTGAGGTTGATGAAAGAAAAGAGGTTTTAAAAATTACTTTGTCAGCAGTTCTCAACCCATAGGTCACGACCCTTTCACAGGGGTCACACATAGGATATCCTACATATATTTACACTATGATTCAAAATAGTAGCAAAATTACAGATATAAAGTAGCAATGAAAATAAGCATATTTGAGGGTTACTACAACACGAGGAACTATACTAAAGGAACTCATCATTAGAAAGGTTGAAAACCACTGCATTATATTAAAAATAAGATCTGTTGATAAATTAAAAGAAAAGAAAATTAGTTCTCTATGTCTCTTTATTTATCTCTGTTTCTTTCTCTCTCTCTAGGTTCATTTAACCTTGGGGGGAAAAGATGACAGACCTCTTAAGAAGTGTTGTCACCGTCATTGATATATTCTACAAATACACCAAGCAAGATGGAGAATGTGGCACACTGAGCAAGGATGAGCTAAAGGAACTTCTGGAGAAAGAGTTTCGCCCAATTCTGAAGGTACATGCCAAGTCTGAAGGCTGTTGGGGTCTGTACCTGTTCTAGGACCAAGATTGGTGGAAAGTGCACAGCCCCAGCTGATTTTGAGAAAACCCAAGTAATATTCTTTAGAGCTAGGATATCCTAAATCTATTAAATCAGCATATATATTTTAAAGACAAATGTTTCTTCAATACATTCCTGTGCCCTTCCTCCTTAAAGAATCCAACTTTCTCATGTACTCAGGCTTCCAATTCCAAGCAAATAAATAAAATAGTGCTAAGAAATTAATGAATTGATTATTTTAACAAATGAGGAACAATGTCATCTTCTTCCACAAATCACAATAGTCTTTATTTTCCATTAACTTTTCATATACTCTAGGTTCTATTAACCTAAAGTAATACTCAGATAAATTAAAATTATATAACACAATATATATACAAGGTGCTACTGGGGTATTTTAGCTGAAAATGAAGCTGGGCTAACCAAGTTATCCTTGGTGTGTCTCTCATATTCAGAATCCAGATGATCCAGATACAGTAGATGTCATCATGCATATGCTGGATCGAGATCATGACCGAAGACTAGACTTTACTGAGTTTCTTCTGATGGTGTTCAAACTGGCTATGGCCTGCAACAAGGTTCTTGGAAAAGAATATTGTAAAGCTTCAGGGTCAAAGAAGAGTAGACATGGTCATCAACATCAAAAGGAAGAAAGTGAAACAGAAGAGGAAGAAGAGATACCAAGACGGAAATCAGGTTTCAGACGTTCAAGTTGGAGAGAGGGAGAGGAGAATGGACATAGTTCTGGGAGCTCACGGGGAACTGCAAAACCTCGACATAGGTCCAACTCTAGGAGGTTGGAAAGGCAAAGTGAATTATCCAGCTCAGAGGAACCCAGGAGAAAACACCATGGGTCTGGCTCTGGTCAATCTTGGAGCAGTAACAAAGAGAGACATGGTTCCAGCTCTGAAGAGTTAGAAGAAAAAAGAAACAAGTCACATGGTAGGTCCTCTAGAGAAGCTGGGGAAGAATATGAATCTAGATCTAGGTTAAACAGTCAGGGAAGGAAAGATCATAGTGGATCATCACATGGACTGGAGAAGAGCAAACATGAATCAAATTCTACTCAGTCAAGAAAGGGTGGAGAACAAAAGTTTGGGCCTAGCTCTGCAAGTTCAGAAAACAGCAAAACACAAAGTCATTCATGTGGTTACAGCAATTCTAGTGGATGTTGCAGACCACAAAGTGCTTCAAGTTCTTGTCAGGCAAGTACATCTGGGAGGCAAGGAAATCAGTCTTGCTCTACCCAGTCAAGATGTCAATCAGGAACTAGCAGAGAACAAAGCTATGGATGTGTCTCTGGAGGTCAGTCCTCTAGATGTTGTCAAACTGAACCTAGATCCTGCAGCCAGTCTTCTAGTCAGAGAGGGTATAGATGTGGTCAGTCAGAGCACTGTGGAAGACAGCAGAGCACAAGCTCACATCATTCACCATGTTGTGGATCTGGAGTAACCCAATATTCTGGTTATGATCAACACGGAACCAGTTCCTGTGGACACTCTTCAAGCTCTCATCAGAAGGGGTGTTGTTCAAATGAATATTCCAAATGTGGTCATCATGGGTCTGGTTCAGGGCAGCCATCCTGCTGTGAACAACATGAAACAAAGTCAAGACAGTCCTCTGGCTTTAAACAACATGGGCATGGATCAGGTCAGTCTTGCTGTGGCCAGCATGGTACTGCATCAGGTCAATCCTCAGGTTGTGGTCAACATGGGCAGCATGCGTCTGGTTCAGGTCAGTTGTCTGGTTGCAGTGACCAAAGGTCTGGTTCTGGTCAATCATCTAGCTCTTGGCATCATGGGTCGTCAGGCTCAGGTCAGTCATCTAGCTCTGGGCACCATGGATCTGGTTCTGGTCAGTCATCTAGTTCTGGGCAGCATGGGTCTGGCTCAGGTCAGTCATATGGCTATGGAAGACAGGGATCTGGATCTGGTCAGTCATCTAGCACTTGGAAACATGGATCTGGTTCAAGTCAATCATCCGGCTATGGGAGACAAGAGTCTGGTTCAGGTCAGTCATCAAGCTCTGGGCAGCATGGGTCTCTCTCAGGTCAGTCACCAAGCTCTGGGCAGCATGGGTCTCACTCAGGTCAGTCATCAAGCTCTTGGCAGCATGCGTCTCACTCAGGTCAGTCATCAAGCTCTGGGAAGCATGGGTCTCAGTCAGGTCAGTCATCAAGCTCTTGGCACCATGGGTCTCACTCAGGTCAGTCATCAAGCTCTGGGCAGCATAGGTCTCACTCAGGTCAGTCATCTAGCTCTGGGAAGCATGGGTCTCATTTGGGTCAGTCAACTGGTTATAGGGGTCATGGGCCTGGTTCAGGTCAGTCATCTAGTGCTGGGCAGTATGAATCTGGCCCAGGTGAGTCATCTGGGTATAGAGAACATCAATCTGGTTCAAGTCACTCAACTACTTCTTGGCAGAACAGGTCTCATTCAGGACAGTCATCTGGCATTGGGCAGCAAGGGTCTGGATATGGTCAGTCACCTCCATATAGGTTTGGCTCAAGTCAGTCTTCTGGATATGGGAGAAATGGGTCTGGTTCTAAAACGTCATTTGGCTCAGAGCAGGGGGAGTTTGGACATGAGGAAGTTCATCATGGAGAGTCAAGCTCCAAAGGTCATGGAAGAGAGGGAACACCTATAAGACAGTCTGGGGACAGCATTAGACAGCCTCAGTCTAGACAAGAACAGCCCTCAAATGCAAGGCCTTCAAGAAGTCCCAGAAGGACACCTGTCCACAGTGAATCCAGTGAAAGTGAGGAACCCGCAGTAGTTTCTAGGAGACAATCGGGATCTCCTCAAGGTCATGGTGGAGACAAGCTGGGAGAGTCAGGATCTGTAAGTCAAGACAGACAGGAAAGTCCTCAGAGGCAACCTGGGGAAAGCAGTAGACAGCCTCAGTCTGGGTATGAGCAGAACTCACATACTGGCTCTCAGAGAAGGCCCAGAGGGGCGCCTATTCATCCTGAGTCCAGTGAGAGTGAGGAACACACAGTAGTTTCAAGGAGACAAACAGGATCTCCTCAGGGTCATGGTGGACGTCAGCATGGAGAATCAGGGTCAGCAGGTCATGGAAGCCAGAGAGGTTCTCAAAGGCAATCTCGGGACAGCAGTANCCTGTTCACCCTGAGTCCAGTGAGAGTGAGGAACACACAGTCATTACAAGGAGACACACAGGATCTCCTCAGGGTCATGGTGTACATCAGCATAGTGAATCAGGGTCAGCAGGTCATGGAAGCCAGAGAGGTTCTCAAAGGCAATCTCGGGACAGCAGTAGAGAACCTCAATCTGGGCATGAGCAGCCCTCACATACTGGCTCTCAGAGAAGACCCAGAGGGGTACCTGTTCACCCTGAGTCCAGTGAAGATGAAGAACATTTGGTAGTTTCAGGAAGAAGCACAGGATCTCCTCAGGGTCATGGTGGACATCAGCATGGACAATCAGGGTCAGCAGGTCATGGAAGCCAGGTAGGTGCTCACAGGCAATCTCGGGACAGCAGTAGACAGCCTCAGTCTGGGCACGAACAGCCTTCACATTCAGGTCCTTCAAGAAGTTCAAGACAGACACCTGTTCACCCAGAGTCCAGTGAGGGTGAGGAACACACAGTAGTTTCTAGGAGACATTCAGGATCTTCTCAAGGTCAAGGTGGACATCAGCATGGAGTGTCAGCGTCACCAGGTCATGGAAGCCAAGGAGGTCCTCAGAGGCAATCTAGGGACAGCAGTAGACAGCCTCAGTCTGGGCATGAGCAGCCCTCACATTCAGGGTCTTCAAGAAGTCCCAGAGGGACACCTATTCACCCTGAGTCCAGTGAAGGTGAGGAACACACTGTAGTGTCTAGGAGACACTCAGAATCCACTAAAGGTCATGGTGGACTTCAGCATGGAGATTCTGGGTCCACAGTTCACAGAAGCCAGAGGGGTTCTCAAATCCAATCTAGGAACAGTAGTAGACAGCCTCAGTCTGGCCATGATGAAGCCTCAGTCTCATGGTCTGGGAGAAGTCCTAGGGAGTCACCTGTTCGCAGCGATTCCAGTGAGCATGAGGACCACTCGGTAGTATCAAGGAGATACTCAGGATCCACTAAGGGCCATGGTGGGCTGCAGTCCCATAAAGACTCTATATCACAACATGGAGAGTTGGGTTATAGTCATACTGCATCACACAGTACTCACTGGCAGTCAAGGGATGGTCTAAGCAAACAATCAAGCAAAGCACATGTCCAGTCTGATACAAGGCATTATAGGTCACATAGTACTGGCAACCAATATAGTTCTAGTCAGCGTTGGAGACATGGCAGCTATGGCCGTGAAGACTATGACTATGGACAATCAGGATATGGACCTTCTGAAGGCAGCAGAACTAGCAGTCGCCATTCTAGTCCTTTGAGGTCATCACATAGAACTACAAACACACAAGTGTCAAGATATGGACAGTCTTTTTCTCTTTCTCACCATGTAGGATCCAAAGCAAATGAAGGAAGTGGAGAGCTGGTGTTAAAATACAGAGAATCGTATACAGATGGTGGGCAGCCAGTTTATCACTACAATCTGACTGGATCTAGTACAAGTGGAACTCTAGTCTCTAGTCTTGGCCATTCTGGAGTAACACCTGAGCATTTGAATGACTGTGATTTTAAGCACAGGTACAGTCTGAAAGGAAAACAAGAAACTACTCAAAACCAGCCAGTTGACCAATCTGGTTTTGGCCATAGTCACTATATAATATTTCAGGACAATTCAGAATCCAGTTCAATTGGAAATCAATCTGGATTCAGCACTAACAAAAGGCATGTGTATAACCATGGCCAATCAAATGATAGCTACCAGCTGTCAAGTGACAGTAGAACTAGAAATCAAAGATCTTCTCTCAACAGCTCTCTTCAGAGCCTATACTGTATGGAAACTGAAGAGTGTAACTATTTGCCAAGTGCCACCTCATTGGGTGAGGGGAGACAAGGACAGGAGCCAGGATCTGATTCATCAGGCACCATCAGAATATATAGTCAATATGTAGATGACAAGGAGACAAGAGACTCTGAATCCAGAGGTTACCATGAAAAGGGGGAAATGAATTCAGGTTCTGCCTACATAGATAGCAACACTCCACTATACACATATGTCCAAGAACAAAAATACCATTATTTTTATTGAGAAGAGAGTAAAAAATATGATAAACCAAGATAAGAATTAAACCAAAGAAGAAAGTAGATGCATAGTAAGACAATCACACATTTAATATGGTTTCTTATTTTGCCAGTAGGTGGTATATCCTTTCATATTAACTGCATTACTATTTTAATGTTGTTTGGTGCAAGATCTTTTTGTAGGATTCCATAGACACTGAGCTTCTTGGACAGAAGATAATAAATTAAGTAAGTGTATTGGAACTATATTCAGAGGTACAAGATTAAAAAATGTATGGTTTTGGTTGGGGAAATTAAGATGAATATTTAGAACTTCTCTGAGAAAACCATTGGGGTTTTCCACATGTTGTTTTAATTTTGATTAAAATCTTATCCAGGAAGCACAGGATGTAGTTTAGGAGTCACAATTTTCTAGTAATATTCTAACACACTCCATATCCTGAACTAAGAATTTGATTGTTTCCTGGGTGGAGATTGAGAATATTTTTATCTTTTATGTTACCTCTGGAGCTCTGTATTACTATTAAATTTATTGTCATGATTTCCTAGACAGAAGAATCACAACATTGTATTGAATTGGAATTTGACAATAAACTTTTCATCTGAAAATAGTTTCTCTTTTTTTATCTCTACAAACATAACTACCTGCCAAGGGGTCAGGTGTACTTTTTCCTTTACCTCTGTGCAACTTAGTAGCAGTAAATACTCAGATGCTAACAATGGAGAGTCAAAAGAAGGAGATCATTTACAGAAAGCCTTTATGTTGAATTGACTGGAAATTATTTTATTAATTATTATCAACACAGAAAAGAATAAATATAATTCCAAATGGCCATTTCCTAATATAATCCAAGCTCTAGGAATGAGATTTAAGTGCTATAGACTTCCTCCATCAAATACATGAATGGAAATATCCATGCCAGTGAAAATTAAGGGACCCCCTACATTTCCTATATAATAAAAGTATTAATATTTTCCTAACTAAAAGGAAAAAACTCATGAATTTGTTATGAACTGTAAAGAAAAGAGGAAACAGAAAAATACATACAATATATTAGCTTCAGCATAAAGTTTACTACAACTGTTGTTTCAATGATAATTTCCAGAATGTCAAAACTAGTTAAGAGCTTTATTTTTTTTTACCAAGTTTACAGTTTCAAAGAAAAGGCCAACCAAAGCACATTTAATAAAAGAGTAACAATTTGCTAAACAGAATTTTACATTCTACTCCTCTTTGTCTCTAATTTAAACTGTTTTTCTTGACCTTCCTAGTGGAATTCAAACTAAAGAGAAATTCCTGGGTGAGCATATAAAACCACTAACCCTGACATTTCAAAATAGAGAAAGAGGGCACCATGCCATGCCCTCTTCTGTAAGGATGAACCACTGGTGTAGGAGTTCCTTCTGTTTGTGTGTTGCTTTCATTGAGCAATGAATAAAAAAAAAAAACTGCCTTGGCCTAGTTGATAGGACAAAACTTAGGTAGGCGGAGTAGAAAGAACTGAATGCTGGGAAGAAGGGCAGAGTGGCAGACACCATGGATCTCCTGCC
>LOEQ01012872.1:8630-20839 GCA_001685075.1 Bramus lutescens
AAGGAAGGAAGGAAGGAAGGAAGGAAGGAAGGAAGGAAGGAAGGAAGGAAGGAAGGAGAGGGAAGGGAAAGGAAAATAAGCCAACAAACCATTCAACCTTTGTTCCTGCCCACCCTAAAGACAGCACCCTAAAAACATTAAAGAGAAATTTCTCGAGCTTGGCAATCCAATAACTTGAGTTCCAACCCAGCTGCCCACACTTTGTGCTTTGGGGAAACCACCACTGCTCTGGTTCCAGGCTTCCTGTCTGTTCAGAGGGGAGAGAGAATGACAGCTGCCAATGGCTACTCAGGACACAGCAGTAACTTTGATTGCCGTTTTTCTGAGCCTTAGACCTGGCACCTCTTTCATACCATGCAGAGCAGTAAGATGTCTAAGTACCTTCCTCATTGGAACTATGAGAATCTGGAGGTGGCCCCTTGAGCTATGCGGGAAGCACAGGTGAGTGGGCACCTGCTCATCGAGCGGTCACACATGATGTGCTCAGGGCTTGCAGGCCAGTTCTAGAAAATGGAACAACCTGGGACTCTGTCTCCTCATAGAACCACACGTTAGGGGACCCTAGAACAGAGAACAAGTATCAGAATCCACAAGACAAGGTGAGGACCTCTCTCAGGGCCTGCTTTCCAACAAACATCAGCTGCTGCTTTGATTAAAGGGGACTTGCAGGGGCTAGAAGTTGGGGAGATGCCTCAGTAAGTAAAGTGCTTGCCTTGCAAATGTGAGGACCAGAGCTCAATCCCCAATACCCACATAAAAAGCTGGGTATGGTGGCATATGCCTGTGATCCTAGTGCTGGGGAGGCAGAGACAAGATTTTTGAAGTGTCCTGGCCAACGAGTCTAGCTTAATTGATGAACCCCAGGTCTCAGTGGGAGATCCTGTCTCAAAACATAGGTGAGAAACTCCTGAGGAAGGACCCTCAAGGACTGACCCCTGGCTTCCACACAGAGGTGAACACACACAGTAGCGTACATATATATGCATGCATCCATACCTATGCATACTTGCATACATATAGAGAGGGTGTTCACATAACAGATGCAGTAAATAATCTAGCCACACCCAGGGTTTCCACTGGGGCAGGCTGGTGAACACAGGTGAGGATCAAGGGTGAGAAAGAGTGAGGGAAGGAAAAAGATCCCCTGAGAGCATCATCTAGCTGGAAAGTAACCTGGTGGGTTGGACTGCCAAGAATCCGTAGCTTTCCGAGCATTTCCCTCTGGCTGTGGACAGCTGCTTTGCACCTCCTTTTAGCCCTTACAGAAGAGGAAGCAGGAAGAAAGCGAAGCAAAGAAGACTCGCACACTTTCGAGTTTAAGGAATTCATGAAACTGGGGTTGGGCTCTGTAGCTTGAGTTGTTCCCGTTAATGAACCACGTCCCATGACCACTCTCGCTTAACCCTCCTAGTTGGCTGCAGGTGTGTACTGAGTCCGGAAACATCATCACCACAATTCCTTCTCAGACCTTCTGTCCTTCCACAGTGCTCCTTCAGGGTATTTCCCGGAACGGTGGAAGCTCATTGCTGAGCTTCTATGCCCAGGGCAGCTTGGGATTGCAGAGGTGCACATGAGGCAGCCTTCACTGACCAATGGATAAGAGCCATGGGGGAGACAATGGGAGCCTCTTCTGGAGCCTGTTCTCTTAGATCTTCATGGTCTTTGGAAGCATAAGGGGCCCGTCTCCATGCCTTTTAACACAGCCTCTATTGTCTCCCTCCTCATTCCGAGATCTGTTCTGCCTGCTGTACTTTGCACCTGGCCTGTTCCTGGTCCAGAACGTCATCGTTGACCTCCCTTCCAACTACTTGATCCTGTCTCTCCCACTCTGCTCGAGATCTGCCAACAAAATCTGCGCAGTGACCCACCCCGTCTCACATCTCCAAGAGAGACATGAGCAATCACTGGAGCTGGGAGTCCCACCCCCTCCTTTATTTTCATTCTAGTTATTATTGTAAAGCAGGGATATGGGTTCTCGAAACTTCTACATTGACATCTTACATTTCTAGACAATAATATAAACCTGTATAAGAAACACACAGACTTGAGAACTAAGACACCAAGGTTTGCTTACTTATTTTTGTTTATTAATTTGAAACAGATTTTCAAGAAGCCCCTGCTCACCTCAGGCTTCCTTTGTAGCTGAGAATGACATTGAATGAACTTCTGATCCTCCCGCCTCCACCTGTCGAGTGCTGGGATTGCAGGCATGCACCACAGCGCCTGGTTTATGCAGAGCTGGTACACGTGGCTCTGGGTGTGCTAGGCAAGCTCTCTGGCAAGTGGGCTACATTCCCAGCCCAAGATACCTAGGTATGTAAACATTCACTGTAGACTCAATAAAGAAACAGTTCCATGAATAATGATACGTTCACTCAATATGGTACTCTACAGCCATTTACAACCTTAAGGAGTTTTATTATAATAATAATTTTTACTTCTCAGGATATACCACACACTGAACTAAAAGCTTTTACGTGCTTTTTATCTCATTTAATCCCCCACAATAACCCCGTAATGTAGGTTCCTGTACTGGCTTTGTCAACATCAGTATTATTATCATAGCTCCCATTTCACAAACGAGGAAATTGAGACTTCATAAGATTATCAATTAATACTTATACTGCAACATTGAGGTAAAGGAGAATACATAATGGTTTATTCAGTATAACTCAATTGTGCACACACACACACACGTATGACTCAAAGGTAATGAATTACAATTGAGGTTGATTTTAACTCTAACTTTTTGGTGACTATAGGCACCTTAGCCCTTCCTGTTGGGTCTCTGCAGATGTGGCACCTTACCTCTTTAAGCTGGGTGTCTGCAGCTATGGATACCTCATGCCCTCAGACTGGGTCCTGCATCTTTGAGCACCTCACTCTGGGTCTCAGGCATGGGCACTTTAGACCCCCAGATTGTTTCTCTGTGGCTCTGCTTCTCTGGGAGATGTAGGCTACATCATCATCATTTTACTCAACCTCCTCTTGAGAAGAAGATATCAGGACCTAGGAACCATGGGTTATGAATGATGTAACTGCCAAGACTTAGGAACCGTGGGTTATGAATGATGTAACTGCCAGGACCTAGGAACCGTGGGTTATCTATGATGTAACTGCCAGGACCTAGGAACCGTGGGTTATCTATGATGTTACTGCCAGGAGCCAACACCCAGGTTCCAGAGAGATTTACTGCTACACTGAACCAGATCATGGCAAAGCCTCGCAAGGCTTCATAGAGTCATAAAAGGTTTATTGCAGAGGACACAGAAGGGTGAGAGCAAGAAAAGCCAGGAAGACTGTGGAAAGATCTACATCATCTATAAGCAGTCTCCAAGTCAACCCCTGAGTCTCACAGGACTTTGCTGGCCTTGGGCCATGAAACGCAGAGATTATTGGAGGGGACATGGGGCCTCAGTGACACCAAGGTGCAAGTTGGATATGAATTTGTTCATTTTATTTCCCTGCTGGTCACATAGCCAAAACCTGGCTAAGTAACCAGGCATAATAACAGCAGCCAGATGCAGCACATCTATCTATGTTTTCCCAAAAAACCATGGAGCAAATTGGCTCAAATCATCACCAGGCAGGCAACTTTGGGTGACACCAGCATGTTATAAACCACTGATTAGTACATCTCCTCCATTCTTGAACAAGACTGTGGTTCCAGCACCTTCGGAGATGATTGCATAGTTAGGCAGACCAGTTGCAAGATGGATCTTTGCCCAGAGGCTAATGATAGAAGTCTGTCATCCTCCCCTCAGGGTCACACCCCAGCCACACTTCAGAATCCTAAGGCCTCACAGTGTAGGTGCCTGTGGGACACCTTTCTGGGCCAGGAGGAAGTTCCCTGGCTCATCTCCCTGGCATGTCTCCCCCAGGGTCCACTGGAGCGCTAATCCTGGAGTGGGAGAGGGAAGGTCAGGATGGGGAGTGTACCTTCCACTCCTCTCACTCCTGAGTCATCTCCCTTCCTACTCTACACAAGCCTGCCAGCATCCACAGCCTGGCGATGCAGAGAAGAGAACGGGATGAGGGGAGACAAAACAACCCAGTCTCCCCCTTCATTGAATAAATGTTCGCCTCCCACATGCCAGGAGCTTGCAGGGTGTTCTGACCCCCATGGGAGTAGGTGGAGGTTAGCCCCCGTCACAGGGTAGTTATAGTCCGGTGGGAGACTGTAGTGATATTCATTTGTATTTTAATAAATAAAGCTTGCCTGAAGATCAGAGAGTGAAACAGCCTCACTGGTCAGCCTTACAGACCAGGCAGTGGTAATACACACCTTTAATCCCAGTAGCCACACTAGTTGCCATAGAAACTGGCTGGTGCATGCCTTTAATCCCAGTGGTGCATGCCTTTAATCCCAGAACTAGAGAGGAGACAGCTCTCTGTCTCAGTCTCATTTTGAGATTCCTGAAGGCAGGATGGCCATTTCAGACTGAGGTAGAAGTAAGAGCCAATAGCTGGCTGTTTTGCTTTTCTGACCTTCAAGTTGAACCCCATTTTTTCTCTCTCAGTTTTTATTAATCATGCTTCAAGAGACAGATCATTAAGAAATAAATATCCAGGGAGCTGGGGAACTGGCTGAGTCAGTTAAATACCTGCCACACAGACACGAGGACCTGCATTTGGATCCACAGCAGCTCATAAAAATCAGGGCATGGTGGCAAACTGCTCAAATCCCAGTTCTGGGAGGTGGAGACAAGAGGACTTGTGATGTTTGCTGACCTTGAATCCTAGCCCTAATGGCAAGTTCTAAATTAAGTAAGACCTTGTCTCAAAAATTAATTAATTAGTTAATTATAATAAGATAGCGGGCTGGAGATATGGCTCAAAAGTTAGGAGCACTTGTTATTCTTGCAGAAGATACAGGTTCTACTCCCAGGACCCATGGGGCAGCTTATAGCTGTCTGAAAGTGCAGTTTCAGGACACTCTGATGCTCTCTCTTCTGGACTCTATGCACCACACATACATGATACACAAGCATACGTGCAGGCTGTTCTAGTCAAGGTTCCTATTGCTGTAATGAAATACCATGATGAAAGCAACTTGTGGAGGACAGGGTGAATTTGGCTTACGCTTCCATATTGCTGTTCAACACTGAGGGAAGTCAAACAGGGCAGGAACCGGGAGACAGGAGTTGATGAAGAAGCTATGGAGGGATGCATGCTCCACCTGATTTCTTATAGAACCCAGGACTGCCAGCTCAGGGGAGGCTCCACAATGGACTGGGCCCTCCCATACCCATCATCAGTAATTAAGAAATGCCCTATGGGCTTGTCTACAGTCCAATATTATGGAGGCATGTTCTAAGCTGAGGTTCTTTGCTCTCAGATGACAATAGTTATCAAGCTGACATAAAATTATCCAGTACAGTTGACCCATTGTCAGCCTGACACGCAGACATACCACCGTTAAACCATAACCATCCCTTTTTGTCCATCCCCAAGATCACACACTAATATGAACATAATATAAAATAGTCCAAGTTTTAAAACTCCCACAATACTTAACAATTAAAACATTTAAGTTAAAAAATCCCTTTAGAAAATCCAAAGTCTCTCAACCAGGGGCATCCATAAAATAAAAAATAAGTTAAATACCTCAAGAGAGAAGAACCAGGACACGGTTACAATTAAATCAAAGCAAAACTCCAACTGTGTTCAAATAAATTCAGTGTCCAAAGTCTGGGGTCCACTCATGATTGTCTAGGTGCCTCCAAAGGGCCTGGGTCACTTCTCCAGCTCCACCCTCTGCAGCCAACACAGACTGCCTCCTAAAACCAGGCCAGCTCCATTCCATGGCTGCTGCTGTTCTTGGCAATCACTCCATGGTATTGGCATCTTCAAAATACCAGGGTCTCTGCTGCAGGTGAGCTTCACTTTCACCAGTAGCCTCCCCTGGCTCTCTTCAAGAACTGTAGCCATGCCACACAATGTCAAGCCTCTGATACCCTCCCACCAAGTCACCACTTCTAAGTCACCACTATTTCTCAGCTCTAGCTGACCACATCAATTGTCCCGGTAAAGAAAAGGTTTTACTTTAATGGTGCTGGCCTCTTGTTGATCACAGCAGAGTCTTCAGTCCCTGTTTCTAATTCAAAATAAGCAATAGCACAAGTGGAGCCTTCATCTGGATCTTCATAACCTGGGCCTTCATCCTCTGTATTTCTCTTTTTTAACACTCTTATTTTCCAAGCTCTCACAGAACAGCTCAAGGTTAAATACTCAATGGCTTTTCTAGCCCCAAATTCCCAAGTCCTCCAAAAAACAACATGGTCAGGCCTGTCACAGCAATACCCCACTATCCTGATACCAACTTCTGTCCTAGTTAAGGTTATGCTGTTATGATGAAACACCATGTCCAGAAACAAGTCTGGGAGGAAAGGGTTTATTCAGCTTAGAGTTCCACATCACTGTTCATCATCAAAGGAAGTCAGGACAGGAACTCAAGCAGGCAGGAACCTGGAGGCAGGAGCTGATGCAGAAGCCATGGAGGAGTGCTGCTTACTGGTTGCTCCCCATGGCTTGTTCATGCTCTGCTTTCTTATAGAACCCAGGAAAGACTACCAGCCCAGGGGTCGCCCCACTCACAGTGGACTGGGCCTTCTCCCATCAATCACTAATTAATTAGGAAAATTCTGAGAGGGAGTAACAATCTCTAAGAGGCTGACATTGAAGCTGAAATTGCAGCCGTGATGGTGAGACACAGAAGAGCAAGGGGAAGGGCATTCTAGTCAGAGAGAATGAAACGTGCAAAGATCCAGAGGACAAGGTAGGACTGGTCAGAGGCCAGTGTGGCTGGAAGATGGCAGGCATAGCGGAGAGCAATGGGAAGGTTGGGGCAGTGGAAGAGCATCAGGCAAAGTCCTGAAATATGCAGGGAATTTGAATGACTCCAGGGTTTTCTGAAAGCAGAGCCCAAGCAAGACAAGAATTTGGGTGTAGGTGATCATGTGAGAGGTTATTTCTGGAAGACAGAACAAACGGAAGGAAATGTGTTAGGGAATGTGTTCATTATTGGGACCACCATGGGTGTGGGGGCCTAGTGCTGCTAGGAATCCCGAGAGATGCTCGGGAAGCTGCCCAGCATCTTCCACTCTGAGGAAGAAGCCATAGTACATCTACCTAGTTTGCCTTTCTATTGGCTGACGACCACTCTCTGGGTGGTTAGCCCATTATGTCTGGACTTCACTTTTGCACAGGACGATCAAGTTCAAGCTACATTCACGAAACATGGCAGGACATGCTCTCGTGGTCACCACTGTAACAGGGAATTGAGTCTCAGCTCAGAAGATGGTCATAGGAGTTAGACACCAACACTAGCATGCAGAAAACTCTGCAACCAGCCGGAAGCCTCTAACAGGCTTCAAGTAAAACCAGTCCATCTGATTCACATGGCAGATGACGTCTGCAAAGAATAAACAGCTGTGATTGCTCAGTCATAGATGGGGTGTCTCTATCATGCCCACTCCAGGGCTCAGGGCCATTGCAGGAGAGGGAGCAGAGAGAATGTAAGAGCTGGAGGCTGGGATAGTTTGACATGTTGTCTTCTGGACATAATGTGGCTGCTGTACTCAGAAACCCATGGCAGTTGCATTTGCCTGCACAGGACCTACATAATGTCAAGCCAGTCAAGAATTCCAGCATGGATGGGGGAGGGACTCCTGGAACCCCACTCCTGCTTGGGGGCTGATAGGGAAAGGAAGAATCAATTTTCTTAGAGGTGTGGCCACTGGTAGGCATTCCATGATTGGGTGCTTGGCCCCATATCTGTGCACCAATGCACATATCAGAGGCACTAAGTGGACTTGGTGGGTTGTTTTTTAAAGAATATAGAGAACATCTTAGCTGTGCACACAGAGGGAGTAAGGGTTCATCTGCCCCAACACAAGGACCTTAGTGCTTCCCCACAAGACATCCCAGCAGGTGGCTCAAGTGATTTCACTTAGCCGGTTTCACCCATGCACTTCGGTTCACCCTAGAGAGGAATCTGACACCACCTGAGGATGACGAATTTCTCCTGGCAGCACTCTGTAAAATGTATACTGTGAGCAGGCCAGAGGTGTGGACTGGACATACTTTAGAGGGCCAGAAGATTGTGAGATCATCAATCACATCATCCATCCAGACACTACTCTCGAAGTTTGTGGGGACAATTACTCCTTTGTCTATACCTAAGTATGGTCTGACTGCTTCTGCCCTAAATAGAGTTGACTCTGTTCTTGGCGAGCTGTGTTGGACAGTCCTGTGAGAAGCCAGAGTGGGCTGTGTGACAGACCCCCTCTCTCTTTCTCTCTCTCTCCCCCTCCCTCCCTCTCTCGTGTATGTGAGAGAGAGAGAGAGGTGAGGGCAGAGGTCAACATCCAGTGTCTTTCCTTATTTTCTAAGACAGGATTTCTAATTGAACCTAGACCTAGAACCTGACAACCCAGTTCTTCTAGAGTAGCTATCCAATAGGCCCCAGGGTATCCCATCTCTGTCCCCTCAGAGCTGAGATTACAGGCGAGAGTTGCTTTTTAACTGGGTTTTGGGTATCTGATCCTCGTGCTTACACAGTTTACAAGCTGAGGCATCGCTGCAACCCACCTACCCCCTACCCCCCTTTTCTTTTAAAGATGTGGTCTTGTTTATTCCAAGTTGGCCTCATAATCCTTATGTAGCCAAGAATGAGCTTAAACTTCTGATCTTCCTGCTTCGACCTCCAGTACCTGGGTTACAAATGTGCTCACCACACCTGCTTGCCACTAATTTCATAACTCCCATGTGTCTCTTTCAGCACACGACACCACCTACAGCCATGACATGAAGGCTCAGGGCATCGCACTCCTTGGCAGAGGTCTTCCCAACAAGGAGCAATGGCGTGGGTACCCTACCAGCCCCCACTGCCCACTCTAAGGCCACAGCAAGATGGTCTCAGCTCTGCTGTATTTGTGTCCTCACAGGGTCATCTCTCACCTCTAACCTAGAAGGGAGCTCCTGAGAACCCTATGTCTCTGAGTCTTGACTTTCTACCCTGCAGGTGTTCGCCTCCTCCACAAGCAGATCTGAGCCGCCAGGAAGGCTAATTATAAATGTCTGGTATTTATAGTGAGTTTCTCCACCCAAGGCTTCCAGCACCTCGGGGAACTATTTACAGACTCCTCCAGCACTTCAGAAAGAAAAGCAGAGCCTCCCAGAGGAAACTGAGGTGAAAGAGACAGGACGATGTCTACAATGTCTCCATGGTGAGGACCCCTCAACCAAGGAGTCAATGCTGGGATTTGAGCCGACAGCCATGACGGGAGAGACAAGGAACAAAGGAAAACACAGGAACCCTTACTGCCCACACAGCCGGAGGCCAGCATTGGACTCTTCCACCTCTGACCATCTCTGTAAAGTTGGACTCACAGGTTAAGTCTGGTTCTTTGTTTTGTTTTGTTTTGTTTTGCAGCGTTAACAACATCCAGGCAGCGACTGTGCAGCTGACCCAAGGATCTATTTCATCTAGAATGAACAAGACCAGGAAGTGTGGGTGGGTGACTTTGTGGGACTGAGGAGATAGTTCAGTTGGTAAAGTGTTTCCCTGAATTCAGTCCCCAGAACCCATATTTAAATAAAAGCCAAATGCGGTAACAGTTACCACCGCAGCACTGTTTGCAAACACAGGCAGATAGATCTCTGGGGTCTGCAGTGACAGGAGCTTGTACAATGTCTCACCACCTCGCATCTCCACAGGAAGGACCGGAAATGAACCACAATCTAGCTGTCCTAAGACCCACATGCTCATGATCCACTTTCTCCCCTAGGTCCCCACCTACCAAAGATTCCAAGGCTCCCCAAATTGCACCACAGCTGGAGACCAAGACCAAGCATTCAAACACGAGACTGTGAAAGACACTTCACACTCAAGCTACACCATGACCCCTCACCTCGGGGTTGATGAGACTGTGAAAGACACTTTACACTCAAGCTACACCATGACCCCAACCCCGGGACTGATGAGACTGTGAAAGACATTTCACATTCAAACCACACCATGACTCCCTACCCCTGGGTTGATGAGACTGTGAAAGACACTTCATACTCAAACTATACCATGACCCCCACCCCAGGGTTGATGAGACTGTGAAAGACACTTCACACTCAAGCTACACCATGACCCCTCACCCTAGGGTTGATAAGACTGTGAAAGACGCTTCACACTCAAGCTACACCATAACCCCCTCCCTGGGGTGGATACAATCCTCAGAACCTAGGAGAAGGCTCTGTTCTGTGGAAAGGAGAATTAAGGTTTCAAGTGAAATTAATGTTGATTGAGCGCTGGACTTTTGAGACAGGTTCTCACTCTATGGCCCAGGTCAGCCTCCTGCCTGAGAATACAAGTGTGAACCACCAGGCCTGACTAATGGACTAATGTGAAAATCGGGAAATTACCCTGTGTTGTCTGGTTAAGGTTAATCTAATTGGAAATATCTTTAAAGTAGAAGAAGGTGGTAGAAGAGGTCAATTCACTGCTGCTGGGCTGGCAGATGAAGGAAGGGACCAAAAGCCTAGGACTGCAGACAGTCTCTAGGGGCTAAAGGAACTAGAAAGTGGGTCCTCCTCTCAAGTCTCTGGAAAAGGGTAACTCCTCAATTTCAGCCCCACTAAGACCTGAGCCCAGCGTTCACCATCCAGAATTTAGGGTCTCACTTTGGAGCCTCTGTTGGCCTGAAGTTAGGGTGTAGATGAGGCTAGCCTCAGACTCAGAGACTGGACCATCACTGCCCCAGTGGGAGCCCAGCACTGCTGCAGCTGCCGACGTTTGTGCCTTAGGTTCCTCAGAGTACGGCAATTTGTTAGATCATGACCAGAAAAGTCCATCTGGTCATCTAGGATTTTATCCTCACAGGCCTGTGATGACAGGCTGGGAAGTTCCAGGTGGGCCTGACAGCCAGCCCTCTGATTATGAAGCATTCCATGGCTGCCAACCTGACTGACCTGGCCGTCTACACTTAGCAGGAAGGGAAACCCAGGCAGCCTCCTCAGCAATGTGGGAGCTATTTTCTACTTCGCAGATGAGGCCTTTGGCAAAGAGCAGCTGTGTCTACAGACCTCCAGTGGAACCTCTGTTCCTCTTTTCCTGGCGCCCTGACAGATTTAACCCATGCCTGCCTGTTCCACACTGCATGGTACCGGAATACCTCAGGTCCAACCGGCTGGCTAAGGACAGGACAGAGTTAAAGGGCAAACAAAAGTCTTTCCAACCAAGGAGGGTGTGCTGGTTGGCAGCTGGGTTGGGGTCCCAGGGGTGGGGGTTTCCCAGGACAGGTGAAACCTTGGAAAATCAGTATTACTGTGTCCTCTGCCATGCTACACACACACAAGTGTCACCCACGAAGCTTTGAGAGCTCATGATGCCCAGTCAGCTGCAGCTGAGTCAGAGCACCTAGGCTGAGCTCAGGGGGTAGCCTGCACAGCTTCCTGTGTGACTCCAGGTGCTGTCGGGGGTGAGACCCAAAACAGCAGCACTCAAGACCTGACAGCAATGGAATCATCCAAGTGCCCCCAGGGTGGAAGGAGTCATGGCTTTAGTGCAGACCTCTGGACTCTAACCTGCCTAGGAACAAGGTCCCCAAGAGTCCCGTAGACACACTGTTGGGATAGTGAAGTCCCGTAGACACACTGTTGGGATAGCTGAGACTGCCCATAGGCCAGGGAGACTGCTCAGCAGGCAAAGGCTCTTGCTAAGCACACCTGACACAAGCCAAGTCCGATCCCCAGGGCCCACATTAAACAACCCGATTAGGTGGCACGAATCTTTAACTGCAGTCCTGTGGGGAGAGGGATGCAGAGACAGGGTAATGGCCTGAAGGCCACAGCAAAAGCAAAAGCGTCTGACTTACACGTATGTTCTGTGACTTGCATGTGTGAGTGCATGCTTGGCAAGCAGCCCTCCCCTGGTGGGGTGGGGGGCACCTCTGAAGCCAACTTGGTAGCAAAAATGACTTTTAGCAAAGCACTCAGGAGGCAAAGGCAGGAGAATCTCTGAGTTCCAGAGTTCCATAAGATTATAAACTGATTGGCCCATTAGCTCAGTCTTCTTATTAGCTCTTGTAGTTTGTATTAACCCATTATTCTTATCTATGCTAACCACACAGCTCGGTACCTTTCTCAGCCAGGCAGGTCACATCACATGTTGCCTCTTTGGTGGTCTGGGCTGGACTGGAAGGAATGGGCTTCCT
>LOEQ01012873.1:0-23896 GCA_001685075.1 Bramus lutescens
ACGAGTGGGTGGCAGGGATTTTCGCCTGGGAAGTGGCACGACACCGACATTTCTCTCCACTCTCTCTGTTCAGAGTATGGGGACTGGACCAGGTGTGTCCACTCAGAGGAAAATGTGACGGGCAGACAGCTGTGACTAAGCAGGTGAAGTGTGCTGGGGTTTCCTTTGGGCCACTAGCTCCCAGTAACGGCATGGAGACTTCTTATTAATCATAAAATTAACTCTATAGCTTAGGCTTGTTTCTAATTAGTTTTTATGACTTAACCTGTTTATATTAATCTACGTTCTGCCATGTGGCTCACGGCTGCCACCTCTCCTCCTGCATATTCTGCTTGCTCTGCATCTCCATTTTTCTCTTCCCAGAGTCTTCTCCGTCCCCAAAGTTCCTCCTGTACCTCCTTATAGCTATTGATTTTATTTTTTATTACACCAATCACAACAATACTTCTTCACACAGTGTACAAAATATTCTGTAACAGTGGAGAATGAGAGCTGAGGCGGACGCTCTAGTCATTGGAAGAGACCTCACCCTGCTGGTAGGTTAGTATATAATGATATTAGATGCAGAATAAGCATGGGGGTTCTGCAGTTCATCCCCAGCTGCTGAGTTTGTTGACAGGCAAAACCATTTAATGATGGAGACAGGAAAGGAAACTGAGTCGTAAAAGAGAAAAGGGGACCACTGTAACCTTTGGGATCTGAGAGAGACGGGTTTAGTTTTCGACATGCAAAAATATTCTGCTTCTGGCAAGAAATATTGATTGAATACATTACAAAATAAGAGCGTGGGTATGAGACTGTGTTTTTGAACTTCAAGGAAGAGCCAAGGTTGAAACAGAGCCATGTTATTAAAAATACTTGCATTTATTTCCCCCAAGTGGAATTTACCCCTCGTACAGGTGAGTCCGTTGTGAAGGACAGCGATGTCTTGTAGGAAGTCCACTGACCTTTAGCTACACCCAAGGTTCCATATGATGCTCATTTTCATTCCAAATGGCACCACACAGCCCCAGTGAGTACTTTCTGGAGCATTTGAACAGTAAAGAGGATTTGCAGCACTTGGATTTTACATGCAGGGTTTCAAGCCAACTTGGTTCTAAACAGTGAGTTAGGTACTTTTAAAATATTTGCGTATTTGGGTTTGTGTCTTTGCAGCAGAACAGTTGCAGAGTGACCCTGTAGGTCATTAAGAAGTCTTTGAACCAATTTAGTGGCGTTTGTTTGTTTGGTTTGGTTTTGGTTTTGTTCTGAGTCTTATTGGAGACAAAGAAAGATATGATAGGAGATAGGAGAATGATCAAGGTTGTTACATTCTGGGAACCAGAAAAGGAGACCAAAAAATGTATCCAGTTAATTCTACTCAGATCTCAATCCTTTGTGACATGGCCATATGGCTAAGTCAATATTTTTTGTAGCATCATTTTTTAAAAACAACAGGTTACATCTTATTCCCTAGAACCTGGGGATAATAAATATTACATGACAATGTTTGGTACATGATTAAGTCTGGGGACCTTATCATGGATCACTCAGGAGAGGATTATGCAAGCAGGAGGCAGAAAAACCAGTGTCAATAATGAAGAAGGAAGAAAGGGGCTGGATGAAGTGGTGGCGAGCCAAGCAAGACAAGCATCCTCTGTGCACGGGAAACTGCACGGAACCAGTTCCCCTCTGAATGAAGTCAGCAGTTCTGCCAACTCCTTCATTGCTGAATTCTGATCTTTAGCACTGGACATCATAGCAGGAGGAGCAGGAGGCAGCTGATCACATGCATTCTTAGTCATCAGAATGTCGGGTAGGCTGTAAACCTCAAAGGCCCACCCATAGTGACCCACATCTCCCTAAAAGGCTCTACCCTTACAGTTCCAAAGCAGCACCTTCAGCTGTGGACCAAGTGTTCGAACACACTAGCCTACAATGGTTGGGCATTTTATATTTATAGTGGAAGAGTGTTAGCACTATTTTTAGTTCTGCCCAATAGAATCTCTGCAGAGAGATAGGCTTGGTCCTTTCTAAACATAGGCCAAGGTGGCTGCCCACTCTGCAAGTTGTTATCATGAAATACACTTGAGCAATTATTGTGTAATTATTGTGTGAGGGGCTTCCTACAGCAGCTGATGGGACCCACACGGAACTCAGGGAACCCTTTGGAAGAGGGGAAGGAAGGAATGTAGGAGACAGAGGGGTTGGGGACACTGCTCACAGAATAAACTAAGCAGCGGTTGTAGGGGCTCACAGAGACTGAAGTGGCAATCATGGAGCCTGCATGAGTCTTGCCTGTGTCCTTTGTATACATGCTGTGCTTGTTTATCTTGGGGTATTTGTGGGACTCCTAACAGGGATTAGAGGGGGTGTTTCTGAATCTTTTGCCTGCTCTTGGGATGATTTTTTTTCCTTCTGTATTGCCTTGACCACCCTTGATTTCAGGGTCTGTGTCAATTCTTATTGTAACTTGTGTTTGGTTATTATCCCTTGGAAACAGAGGAGGAGAGGATCTGGGGGAGAGGGGATATATGTGGGAACTGGAGAGAGTGGAATAAGGGAGGTTGCAGTCAGCATATATTTTTTGAGGGAAGATTAAATTAAACTAAATTTTAAAAAAGCTTCCTCTAGGATTGAAACATTCCATCCAGTGGGATGGTCCTTAAATAGTCAAGTAAACAACTCCAAGCAGCTCCAGGAAGTCCCTGAAACTGACCAGATTCACTAGGCTCTTCCCTGCCAGAGTAGGTAAGAACATAAGAAAATCTGAGTCCCTTTCAGAGAAAGCTGTGTTACAAAGAAGACCTTGAGAATAGACTAGTTGCCTTGGAGAAGAAGAAACTAGCAGAACTTCCAGAAAGAGGTATGAACCAACTGCAACACTTTGAAAGGACGCTCTCCAAACTGTTGAGTTGCCTGCAGGTTGTGCAGTGTGCTCCAGGTTCCCAGTTTTTGTAAGGTGTCACCCATGGTGGGGTAGCGAGGGGTAGCAGTTGTCCTTGGGTGAGTTCCAGTCCTATATGTAACTCCTTACCCATATTCCTGAAAGTAAGCCCCATAAAACTCATTGATTCACCAAATTGGACTTTGGTCTTATCTGTCTGGGATGAATAGACATTTGAGTTGTCCCTTCCCAGAAAATGTTTTGTCAAGCAGCACAAATCAACTGTGATAAGAAGTCGGAGGATTTGGCTGTTGCATTTGTGGCCTGCCCTTAGCTGCTTTTTAGATATTAAAAAGAATAGATGCTTCAAGGCTCTCAGGATGGTACCTCAATCCACTGGATTTGGTTGATTTCCCTGTTCAGATTTGAATTTGTAGGCAGAGTCTTTATATCTTGCATGGAAAACATGGAAATTTATTTATGAATTGTAAGTCCTGGCTTGCACTGTTCATTTTCAGAAATCTAACTTACATTGCCTATGCCAACATTCAGTTCTTAAAAAAAAATGCCCACACAGATTCTAGAGAATACTTCTGCAAAAGAGAAAAAAGTGCCAAATATTTAGGCCCGCAAGTCATATACCTTGTGTTATCAAGCACCCATAGAACACCCACAGCACAGGACTGAGTTGTCCCAGTGACTCTACTTCACTACTGTTGGGGTGCTTCAGAGAGGAGAGCAGCTTGGCGACATGCTTTCTGTGGAATAATGAGAACTATGGAGTCACATTGGCAGCGCCTCCAGGTTGAGAAAACATTCAAAGAAAGCGGAATCCCCATGAATGCATGCAACTCACTGGGAAAGAGAAATCAATGAACAAGGCTAGAGGAGGAAATTAGAGCTTCTGTGAAACAGAGCTAGATTTTCAAACCCCGTGGGCTCGTCCCACAATCACCACTGATTGGTCTGCTGTATCCTGCCTGCTTCAAGATCAATGCTTTGCCTCTGGCTAGCCACATGGGGAAGAACCGATGAAGCCTTCAAAAGGTTGTTTTCCACTAAAACACAGGCACTTGGGGAAGTGAACACTTCTGCACGTGGTTCTTCTGGAACTGCTATAATTTTAAGCAAGTACAACATTGTATATACCTCGGCCACCTCAATGACGGCGCCTGTCACTATCAGAGAAAGCTGGGAGGAATTGCGTTGGATTTATTTTTAATCGATAATGATCTTAAGTGTCTGCTGCTCAGTTCATCCGCTCCTCAGGAATGTTCATGTTGATGAGTCTTTCTCGATAGAATATTGAACGGAGGCACGTGGGTGGCTGATACACAGGACAAGCAGCAGATGTTAAGAAACATGGCCCATGTGGTAAAAAGGTGACATTCTGCTACCTTTTTGCTTGTGGTCAACACCACTTTGCCTTCCATAGTGTTTGTTCTTTAGTTGACCCCAAGCCTCACATAGCTAAAGCCATAGCCATTGAGAATTTTCTAATTTGTCCTGTCCTTAGTGTCCTTCTCTTACTATCCTGCTTTATTTAGTTCTAGAGGTGATTCAGAGACTTTGGAGGATGTAAACCTAAATGTTCCATTTATTTCCTTAGCCCTTCCCCAAGCCCCAGCTTGTGGTTAGAGATAAGGCAGCATTTACGATTCTGTTAAACAAATGCCATCATCCTGAGATGCCATCTCCCCCGTGAGCCGCCTTCTGCTATGCCTGTATTTCTACAATGGAATACACCACTGAGAGTGTCTGTTTCTACACTGGATTTGGTACCCATAAGATTCTCAGTACTCTGCATGGTAATAGCTGAAAATTATTAGTAGCAACAGGAAATGAGTGTAGTGTCCAGGAAGTAGGTTCTGCCTCCTGGATTAAAGTGAGGGTAGCATCATCCTTGGAGTTCCCTGTGTGATGTTTTTGGCAGGAAGTCCTTTGAATGACAGTTTCCCCAAGTGTACTTTTCTTACTCAGCCACTTACGCCGTTTGTAATAATGTGCTCTCAGCATTTGGTAAAAACGACTCATATAAAAATCAAGGCTTCAGAGGGGAAGAATGACATTCACTTTACAAAGGTAAACATGACAGTAAATCACAGGGTATTTGAACAACTGCATGTATTTCTCTACTGCTCAAATTTTGATATTTGCAATAATTGCTCAGCCTGCCTGTGAACATTACACTTCATTTTTATGACACTAACAGCCACTGGGAATGAGGTCAGCTGCTGCACCAAGGTGCACTATTGCTCCTGCTGTGGCCATTTCTGGGATAAGACAGTGCTTTTGCATGTTCCCCACTAGAGCATTACCGTGAGAGGAAGCAAAAACATTCGAATTCCAGAGAATCAAGGCGGAGCTAGAAAGAGACAACGAATAAGATCTAGGGAGCATTTGGCTGCAAGAAGATTATCGCTGTGAACATATGGTCATAAAATTGAAGTTTCGTGTATCTTGGCAGCAATGTACTGAACGCCACAGCAATTCCTTTGCAGGGCTTAGTAAATGGGACTGACAGAGGAAATGAATGAGTCAAGGTGGTGAGAAAGCCACCTTTAGGGTTCAGCTTACTAGGCTGTTTTTATTTTTATTATCATTATTTATCATTAGTGTGTGTGTGTGTGTGTGTGCATGAGTGCACATGTGTGCTTGTTCCTTTTTTTACACCTTTACGTGTGCTCTAGGGAAAGAATTCTGATCTTCTAGTTGTTTACCCCAGAGTCATCTTGGTGGCTCCAGACAACTTTTAGAGAATAATCAGCCTCCTAGGCTGAAGTCGAGGACTTCCAAATCCTTCTGCCTTTCCACATGACTACTTTCACATGTCCTAAATCAAATCCAGAAGCTAGTAAGCAGAGTTGAGAAGGAGGTGACAGTAGATATCATAATACTAATAATAAATATTATTATTGTTGTTATTGTTTTTGAGATAGGGTCTTGTTAAATAGCCTAGACTAAATGTGAACTCAGTGGCCAGACGACACTAATCTTGAACATCCTCCTGCATCAGCCTACTGGGTGCTGGGAGTTAGAAAATTTTCTAGAAATGTTGAAGAGCCTTTAGTTTTGTTCACATTTTCACCCAGCCAGTATACAGAAAGAGTCAGTTGATGGTGAAGATCTTAGTTAATCCATTTCTTTCCCTTTTATAGAATGACCAGGAAAAAATTCAGGCATTTCTTCAAGTTGTGTTGTAAGGAGATATTGTAGATATTGCAAGATATTGTAGGTAGTTCCCTTTATGACTCTGAGTATTTATTCATGATTTTTTTTACAATTTTATGAATATAGAAAGCTTAAAAATCTTTTATTGTGTATGTGGATGTATGTGTGCTATTTGTGTGCATTTGTATGTGTGTGTATGTGTATGCAGGTGTGTCTGTGTGTATGCTATGGTGTGCCTAAAGGGACTAAGCAAGAGGACAATTTTCAGGAATCAGTTCTCTCTTTTACCATGTGGGATCAAACTTAGGTTGTCATTTTCGACAGTAAGCACAGTAAGCGTCTTTGTCCGTTGATTCGTCTCCCAGGCCCTAATACTCCAGAATTTTCAAGAAGGAAGCTTAGTATGGTTGACATCTGTAGTCACCGTAGAGCACCACAAGGATTCTGTGTGTTGGCATGAGAGATTAAATTCCAGGGTTCTTTTGTGGTAGGCAGGTACTCTACCATTGAGCAACACTATCAGAATATGATAAAACAGGTTTTGTTCTTCCAGAGAAATCAACACTTTCCTTAGGGCTTCTTCCAGCTGTGAGCTTTCACAATAACTTGATGTTTTGAAATAGTCCGTGCCCTGCAAGACCCCACGCACAATGTTTGGACCCAGTAGCCCTGTCACAGGTCTCTTTTGTATCTTGAAAAAAAAAACACTGTCTTACATAAAACACAATGTATAATAACTATAAGTTACTGTGATACTTGTTTTAATTTTTCTTAACATAATCCAAAAGCACAGCTGAATATCATTCTCTATTTTCTGTGGCATCTTACACCGTAATGATTGTGCACTCACAAATATAATACTTAAAGATGGAACAATTATTAACAATAACTTTCTAAGGAAGACTGTTCATCCATGCTTCTGGAATGGCCCATGGATTATGTTTTTCTATTTGATCTTTGCAACCACAAACTCAGCTTTCCAGGCTGATTTGAACCATGTCACTAGTGTGGTTCAAAAGAGCAAAGGCTCTAGTGTTTACAGTCCCTCCATGTTCTAACTGCATCATGTATTATGTGCCCTAGAAACCATATGTCTTAGCGAGAGTTTCTCAGTCCTGTCATAAAACACCATGACCAAAAGCCACTTGAGGAAGAAAGGGTTTATTTTGTTTACAACTCTCTGGTCACATTTATCACTGAGGGTCCGCAGGAACCGGGAGGCAGGAACTGAAGCAGAGATCAAGGAAGAGTGGGTTGCTGCCAGATAACTCTAGCTTCTGCCAAATTGGCAGAAAACTTCTATAGCGCCTAACCCTTTAGTAGTTAGGAGACTCATTTAGCAGGGAATTCCAGAACTTTTTTTCCCCCAAAGGAGATAGTGTAAAGGACTTGGCATTTGAGGCAGTGTGGAGCTTGCGAAAAATCAGGATAATGAGGATGTAGCATAGTGTAGCCAATTTAGGACCCTGGGTTCAGACTTCAGTTTTTCTTTCAACTTCACAGGCTCAAATTTCACAACTGTGTGCTGTGCTCCTAGCCTTTGTATCTTCAAAATATGATAATAGCAATTTGAATATCATAGGATTGCCACACAACACAGAAGAGTGCATGAGCCACCATTAATTAATAAGAGATTAATTCATTAATCATCTGTCCTTTTTCTCAGCCCAATTTTAATGAACATAGCAGCAATGTCCATTATAGATAAGAAATTTAAAACTCAGGTTATGAGACTTGCTCTTGTTTACAATCAAACAATTACTTGTTGGGTACCACATCTTAGTTCCAAATTCTACCCCATGAGAATGGGTTCCAGTGTTTGAAAGCAGTTCTTGGCTGGAATATTCCAGGAAAGACAACCAGCATTGTGAGGATCCTCCTGAGAACCTACCAAGCTGAGAAACACCTGGGCCATAAAAGGTCTGCAGAGAGACCACGTTGACAAATCTGGGTCAGCAGATTATACATCCTACCTCCCTGGATTCAGCAGTATTTTCTTAAAGGCTTTCCATGCCAGATCTCACAGCATGTGGTTCTGGTTGTAACAAAAATATGAATCAGTCAACAGGGGCTCTGTAATCAATAGCAGCACAAATCCTCTGTCACAGAGTGCTAGCAATACAGCAAGGCTATTCATGCCTGGACTCCCTCCCATCCCCAATGCCCTTGGACAAGCAAGGAGTAGAAGGCTGGGGATAAGAAGCCAGGGACTTCATTTTGGTATGTGTCTTACTCACTGGCTATGCTTTCATAGTCTCCATTTCCCAAGTTTTTGTAGGAAGAGCAATATTATTCCTCCATGTTCATCCCCACTGGGTTGTGAAAGAGCCAAATAAAATGATAAACAGGGACACATCTCCATCACCTACAAAGCGCTGTGGTATCCTCATTGCTTCAACAGTCACGATCCTGGCAAATCATCACACTCTGAACATGCCGTGAATGCTTTAGATTCTCCCTTACCCAGCAGCACTGTGGAATTGAGGCCACTGGGAAGACCTGGCTTAAAGCCAGGAATTCTTTCTGTCCTATAGAAACCACTTAGCACTTCAGAGTCAGACAAAGCAGCTGGGCTTTGAGAAGTGGTGCAGGATGTGATCTGGAATGCCTTTGTTTACTCCAGCCAACTTAGGGACTACGGAAACTTTCTTCATTTTCTTCATTGAGTCTTCCCCCACCTTCCATTCTTTGGTCAGAATATTCAGCTCGAGGATGACTACTTTTTCTTGGGGGCAGATAGAACAGTTTGATTTTATGGAAAAGGCTGAGGATAACAGAAATATATTTTCTTGTTAGCTATTACATCTAATAGTTAGGTACCAATCAACCTTGGATATGAAAAACGAAGCAAAAGACCTGATGACCTAATTGATTAGATTAAAACAAATGATTTTTCAGCTGTAAAATGGGACCAGCTTTCCTCTCTGTCTTCTATCTGGCGGGATCACAGCCACATGAAATTGATGTTACTGTATATGTGTTTCATGAGGTTAACCTGTATTTAAAGGTAAACACTGGAACCTTCAGAAGGTTCAACAGGAGTTAATGTGGGAAACCTTGGAAGCCATGCTTGAATACATTTTAATGATGTCCTATCTTCACTCAACCTTTGAGAGAACTTCTGGGGGAGTGGATGAAGTATACCTGTAGAACTCTGAGGCAGGAGAATCATTTGAAAACAGGAGTTGGAAGCCAGTTTGGGAAGCACAGTGTGAGAGCCTGCCTAACAAAAATATTTATGGGAAAGAAGGGTGTATCAGAATGGGAGAGATTTTTTTTTCAATCCTTTAACCTAAAAGACAGCATTTCCTATTGCCTAAAAGAGATATCTCATTTATTTGCTACTCAGTGCTACTCAGGCCAAATGAATGATGCTATTTTTGAGATGCTAGCCCTTCTGTGAGCAGGACTTAGATTTCAATGGGAATGATTAGCAACTTGCAAAGGGTGAACACAAGGCTAATACTAATGAGAGTGTAGCCCAGGGTGGGCATGCAATAAATGTTTGCTAAAGATGTGAACTTTGAGTTGGTACAAGGGTTCTAAATTATGCACACATTTTAGTAATGGGGAAGTTTATGTAAATATGTCTTGGATGAGAGTGTACGAAAATTGTACAGCCATTAGTTGTAATCACCCTTGGGATAAATCCATTCCTGCAGCAGGAAAGGCAGAGGGAATATCAAGGGTGAAAGATTGGAAAGGGCATAAGAGGGATACACTGGTGGGTTAATAAGACTCAGGGCACCTGTTTTGGCCAGTATCTGCAGCAGCTTTCCTCTGTCTAGGGCACCCCTGTCTCTACATGGCGATGGGGCGGGGGACACTAGCTAAGATGGAAGCCCCACTGGACTTGGCAGCTCAAGAACAAGGATCTGGATCACGCATCAATCACACATCTCTGAACAATGTCAGGACTGATCAGAGCCAGGCAGCAGCTGCAGAAGTTTCTATTCGCTTCAGCTTTGTTCTCACCTCTGTGTTAGGACCAGCAAAGTCTTGTCAGCAGCAATGATTGTTCACCGATGCAGCAAGCGGGGGAGACAGGAAGGCAATTGGCAATTCTGGTCCCCAGATAGGCACAACAGCTGGTCAGGGGCACCTGGGAAGCTCTGACATCCTGGTAGGTTTGGGAGGT
This sequence comes from Bramus lutescens, assembly GCA_001685075.1. Taxonomy (NCBI): domain Eukaryota; kingdom Metazoa; phylum Chordata; class Mammalia; order Rodentia; family Cricetidae; genus Bramus; species Bramus lutescens. Next base: position 10,176 of record LOEQ01012873.1, read on the forward strand.
GTTTATGTGATCCTCCAAGCTGCCTGGGAGCTTTGTGGGTTGTGTATAGATGATCAGATGCAAATAGTCCCTCGGGGTCACAGCTTGTTTTCTCCAAATTTTACTGCATGGCACACACAAGGACAAGCTGGAGGGAGTGCGTTAACAGTCTAGTGGTTGAGAGCCACCTAAAATGAGGGGATGCCATTAAAGCCAGGCAGACTGTCAACGACATTACATTCACTCAGGGAGCTAACACTCTCCCATAATGAATGACCTCTTCCACCTGAGCAAAAATAAAATGACCGTACAGCGCTTCAGCAGCTGAACTCCCCTTCTGGTGGCTGTTCATTATTATTCTGAATTAGAAACCAACACTTTTACCTCAGGGAAACAGGGAAAGAATAAGCAGAGCTTAGTCTTCCTCGGAACACAGCACCATCGAAAAATCTACCTACAATCTATCAGTCTCAATGACTCATGTTAAAAATCCCTGCTATTAGTGTGAAAAAATATTACCTGCTTCCCTCAAAATAAGTGACCCCAAGGCGTTATTGCCTGTTTGCAATGCATCACACACAGAGATGAGCTTGGCACAGGTTCATTATCTCAGTCCCAGTTTGGGAGATAGGAAAGCCATGGTTTTGAGATCTCCAGCATACATGTAGCAGATCAAGGGTGTAAAATGAAGACCACCCTACCCCAGAGGGATGCTATACCCATTGTCATTCTAGACACATAATAATTGTCCATTATCAATTTCAAGTATGTCTCGTGATTCATTTGACAAATGTTGTTCTATTTATCGGGAAGCGTGTTAATGGAGCAATGAGGCAGAACGCTATCATGGGGTAGGACCAGCAGCCCTTGAATCAGCAAAGGCTCTGGTTCAGCCTGATGTGGAAACAAGATGCCACTCAGTGATGTAGAAGTCCCTCTGTGTGCTGTGAGTACCATTAGTGGACAAAGAAACTGCCTTGACCTGTTGAAAGGGCAGAACTTAGGTAGGCAGGGAAAACTAAAAGGAATGCTGGGAGGAAGAAAGCAGAGTTAGAGAGACCCCATGGAGCCTCTGCAGGAGATAGACGTGCTGAAACTTTGCTGGTAGTCCACGACCTCGTGGTGATATACAGATTAATAGAAATGGGCTAAATTAATATGTAAGAGTTAGCCAATAAGAAGATAGAGCTAATGGGCCAAGCAGTTTCTGTGTGATTTTTTTCGGTTCTGGGCAGCCGGGGAAAACAAGCTCCTCCAACAGCTCAAAGAAACAACCACCCTTCTCCCTTCTACTCCTCTCTTGGCCCCATCTGTCTGCCTTTTTCCCTTCTTTCCCTTTTCCCTCCACATCCTATTTTTCCCTGGTTGTATTTGCCTGTTTGAGCAGCACTGACATTAAAATCAGAATGAGGAACTGGATGAAAAGAAGAAGATACTGTATGACAAACCTGTATGACATACAGAAGATACTGTATGATCTTGGGAAAGGGTGACAAAAAAAGAGGACATTGTACCCCATCCCCACCTAGGGAGTCTTCCACAGCATCCAGTTCCTGGGTACCTCAGTATTTCTGGGACCACTGTGAATTTAACATTATGAATTTTAATACTTAAAGAGCCTTTCTTTCATGGTCACATCTTTTCTAAATGTTATTAGTTAACTAAAATTCTTGTAGAAAAAAAATGTGCCACCAGGGATGGAAGGGGAACACCCAAAATTTAGAGTCATTAAGGAAATAGAGCAAGCGAAGCAGAAGAGGAGAGGCCATTAGCTTCTTTTCATGTGTTGTCACTTGTGAGGGAGACAATGTTTGGCTAGTGTTAAGGTCACATATCATGGCATGAAATCCAAACTGGCTTATCTTAATGTGTTTTTTTGACATATGGTTCACAAGTCATTTTAACTAAGTATTTTAGAAGAAAAGCTGTCATCTGTTTAGCACACATTTCTCAGGGGACAAATCAGTGTCCCTCAGATTGGAAGAGGTCCTTCCGGGATAAATCCCAGTGAGAATGTTCATCAGAGCATCAGAAGGTAGGGGACTCGGAAAATAAACTTCCATCCAGGTACAGACATGGTTCATTTTCAAGATGTAAAAGTACCAGCCTTATGGATTGTGCTTTTCCCATGTGAGGAGAAACCACCTCTTCAACAAAAAGGCAGTACTTGATTTCCAGAGAGAAGTTGCTCACAGTAGGGACATGGCAGTCATGTGGGGTCTGGATCTTTTGCAGGGCTTGCTAAATACTGACATGACCGAGTCACCCATCTCTCCAGTGTCCTCACTTGTGTAGTAGAGTGCTGGCCTCACAGGCTCCTGTGAAGACTAGAAGAAAGATGCAACAGATTCCAGCAGATAACCAGCTGGAGTTGTTGTTTTTTCCTGTGTGTGTGCGTGGTATGTGTAGATGTGTGTATGTGCACACCTGTAGTTGGAGGCCAGAGGTTAGTTTTCTCATTCTTTCTGCCTTTGCTGAGATGGGGTTTCCCACTTAATTGGGAACCCATCAATTCAGTTAGTCTGAATGGCCAATGAACTCCAGGGATCTACCTATGTCTGCATCGGCAGGACAGGGATAACAAAAGTACAGCACATTTTTGTTTTTTTGTTTGTTTGTTTTTGTTTTTGTTTTTACTCTGGTGCTAGGTAAGGTCATTGTGCTTACATGGCAAACACTTTACTGACTGAGTTATCCCTGCCCTCTCTTAAATAGTTTCTATGGTATAACTTATTATCTTCTTTTGGACATTTAAGAAAGCCAAGATTTGAAACACACAAAATGCTTTTTTAAGTATTCTTAGCAAATAAATTCTATTCAAGAAACAGCAGAGATGATGATGATGATCATGATGATACACAGCCCTTACCAATCAGCACTTCAGGGGTGCTACCCAACTCCAATTACATGTTCTTGGGGTGGAGGAATCTTAAGGAGTCAATCTGAAATAGGGAATGTCATTTCTTTAACCAACTTCCCTGCTGTTTTAAAGATATCTTTTGAAGTGTAACAGTGAAAGGTAAGCAGGGCCCACGAAGCAGGAAAAACTACATACAAGATGCAAATGAGTCTTAATTTTTTTGTCATTGTAGAAGTGGGGCTTAAAATATTTTTACTAGACCATAGCATACATTGTTCGCCCCCACAAACATCAGAGATGCTTATAAAATGTAATTTAAAGGAAGAAAAAACAAAACAAAACAAAACAATTGGTTTCAGAAGCATTAGCATCTTTGTTACAATACAAGCAACAAAAGATATTTACGCTGTGGAATTAGACACTGCCTATCCAAAACAATAGACATTAACCAAAAACAGAATATGAATTAAAAGCCTCTGCTAGGATATGTCTACCCTGAAAGGTCACATTGCTCCATCAGTCACAAACAAAGAGCAAATCTATGTGTGGAAATTCAGTTTTATGGTTTAGAATAACAAGTAGTCACAGGGAGTTATAACTAAGAGGCCTCTTTCATCACCACTGATTCCTTGTTTCTAATTAGTGCAAGGTACACACTGGAGTTTGAGCCAGCAGTGGCAACCTTACTAGCAGTAAATTAATCACAGCATTTATTTTGCATTTGCATTTTGATTGTGCCAACTTTTGAGGGAAAAACGAATGAAAGAGGCCATCAAAACATGTTTGTAAACTTGTCTGCAATGGAAGTGAACAAGTGTAGGAAAGGCATACTTTCCTTAGGTACCAGCAGGGTTAAGCTTTGTCACCCTGAGTTGATCCACATCTCTGTGCTAGCACTGTTATCATTCTCCATCGAGCAAGGTGGTCCACAAACAGTCTACACAGTGCGGCATCCAAGGAGTGAATCACCACATTGCCTTCTAAATAATTTAATTGTATAGTCACTTGATTCTGTGAGGAGGCCTTGCAATAAGAACTGAAAGATTTAATGCCAGTTATTCATTCATGCAAGGAAGATCTATAGATACAATTTAAAAGTGCTCAGTTTTGAAATTATGAGACTTTTTCCCCAATGGAAATTTTAATGTCAGTTGTGCAAAAGGCATAGACAGCTAATTCCTTTCTCAAACAACACGGAGAACTGTGGATACTTTGTGGCAGAAGTAATCCCAGATTCACCCACTTAAACACTTCTAGCTCCGAAGTAATTTAAAAGTCAACAAAACAGAGTGTCAAAATTGAGGTAGTAACAAATATTAAGAATGTCTTTGGAAGAAGGTAGAGAAAATATTAGGATAATATTCTTTAAGTAAAATTACTATTATTCTACACTCTATATAGTAAATATACAAACTAACCAATATACATGTCAATTGATACTAAGACAATATGGACATGAACCATAAAACTGCTTTACATTTTTGTTTGAGTCTGCATTATAATACCCTACATTACAAAAGCTTTTGCTTTCATCAGAATTCTTGTCAAGTGGAATCCTTAGTTATACCACTTCAAGCTACCCTCCTCTCATGCCTTTGTTGTATGGATTGGCTCAGTTTGACCTGCACAAAATAGGCTGAACCAATATTGCACTGTTTCTCTACTTGTGAGAGAAGCCATTTCTATCCACCTACACATGTAGGGGATGGTCTATGGATGTGTGTAGAGTAATCGCTGCTTCCAGGCTTGAAAGGGAAATAATAGTTCACGAAGAGGCACTCCATGGTGTTCCTCCGTGCCTTTTTTCTAACCACGGCCATGCAGACATTGGGGTATATGCTTGTTACCTTATCTCCTTCGTCTTCTCACAATCTGGTTCTAGCTTAATTAGCCCATGCCCTAGTCTGCAGGCATGGAAAAGTGGTATCAGGGACACACACATACCAAAGAGGATACTAGTGAAAGAAAACCTGTTGAGAATGGTAGGGAGCATGCAGGGAGTAAGGCTCATGATGCATGTTGATACACCTGTTTACTCAGTAATCTTCTCAAAACTTTACCCACAGGGAGTCCACTGAGAACAGCCACTGCTAGTCCATTTGCAAGGAGCTTGCCTGTCTTTGACCACTTTGGATTTATGGATTAGGTTAAAGGGTTCAATAATAAAATCATATAGACTCTTCAGGGAAGATGTATAATTAAATAAAAAGCATTTTTAATCTATTTCCTTCATTTTCTAAAAATTATCAAATTATAGTCATGTATAAATATGGGACTGGTAGTGATGTTATGTAATATGGATATTGTATAAGAATAACGGAAGAAGCTAGCTGATACCCAGTGTTTCTAAGAGACTGTGTTTCTCCTAAATACAACTTTATACCTTTTATGTATGTGTTTGTCTGTGTGTATGTGGTGCATTCATGTATGTGTATGTATGCATGTGGATAAACCAACCATTCATGCATATGGGGAGGTCTGAGGAATCTTCATTTCTCACTCCACAGTTTGCTGTTTGGGCTAGATTTTCACCCAGGGAGTCCCTGAGAGTCACCTATATACACCTTCCCCTGAAACTGGGGTTGCAGGTAGAAGCTACCACCCTTGGATTTTATATGGGTGCTGAACTCAGGTCCTCATGTCTGTAGCAAACAGTTTGACTTCTGACTCATCTCACTAGCCCTCAGCTTCTGAGCAATAATTTCCTATCCATCCCCCGCCCAGCAATCACAATTTTACTTTCTGCTTCTATTTGGCCCATAGTTATAGATTCCACATTAAGTGAAAACTTGTGGATGTTTTTGTTTCTCTGTACTTAGCTTATTACCTAGAATTAAAGCTTCTAAGTTCCTCCATGTTATTGCAAATGAGACAGTTTTTCATTAAAGTTCTAAGATGGGGTGAACTTAAGTGTCTATAAATACATGAATGGATAAGAATAGGCGGTATATCCCATTATTTTTTAAGTCATTATAAGTAATTAAGACATTGTGTTGGATGTTAGGAATCCAAGGAACTGAAGACTCAGGCAGACATTCTGAGGATTTATAGACTTTGGAGGAAGTAGTGAGGAAACAAATAGGTTCAGCAATGCAAAGCACATTTAAGAGGGACCCTTAACACAAGAGGGAAATGGGAAAGGACTTGTTAATGTTTGGAAAGAAATATTTCTAATCTATTTAGAAAAATTAGTAAATGTTATCCTGATAAAGTGTGTGTGTGTGCGCGCTTGTGTGTTAAGTTTGTGAAGATTTTTTTGTAGGTTGGTGGTAGCTTTCATTACAAAAATGTTGAAGTCATTTTGGTTTTAAACATGGTTTGAATAGGAATGGCCCCATGGGCTCATATATTTGAATATTTGGTCATTTGGGAGTGGAGCTACTGGACAGGGTTTAGGAGGTGTGGCCTTGTTGGAGGAAGTATGCTATTATGGATAGGCTTTGGGATTTTAAAAGCCAAAGCCAGGCCCAGTGGCACTCTCTCTCTCTTGCTTCCTGTGGATCAAGATGTGGAAATCTCAACTACACCAACATGTCTGCCTGCATGCTGCCATGCTCCCTTCCATATGACAATGGACTAAACCTTGAAGCTGTAAGCAAGTCCCAGTTAAATGCTTTTCTTTATAAGAGTTGCTCTGGTCACAGTATCTCTTCACAACAATAGATCATTGACTAAGACACACGGTCTGAAGACAGCAGACATACTTTTCCAGAAACTTCTCTTCAGAAGCACTTAGAACTTACCCGATCATGAGAATGATTTCAACACTTTTTGTTCTAGTACGAAAGGCACTTTCCCTTTACTGGACCAAGTGTTTGCTAGCTAGGAATCAATCTCTTAGCTGGCTATAAATATGTAAACACAGGAAGTTTGCAAGGCCATGCAATTCATCTCAATTCACTGTGATCGTGGAAGATTCAAAAGTTTCTGCTGGTCTAAGTCTTCAGGGCAAGTCCATCTAATATTTGTGCTCATAGTACAAGCCAACATGGAGTGGGGATTCCAGTATGATTCACATGCATGTTTGCTCCTGCTATATTCCAGGAAGTGTTTGCAGCAGGCATGCAATAAGAATATATCTGATGAAAGAAATACATGAAATCTTTCCTTCTACCCTCCAATATTTCCTGAGTATTTACTATATGTACTGAGGCTTTGGTAGTGGACAAAAAAAGTCCTTATGGTCTCACAGTGAAACAGATGGCTGAGTCTAGCATTAGGAGAAGCAAAGCTTTTTTGTGCAAATATAGGACATTAAAGACTATTTAATTTGTAGCACTTAGCATGCCTGCCAGTGGCAAAGCTTAGGCTTGGACTGAAACCCTGAGTTACTGAGATGATGTTATGCGGATAACATTAGCAGTCTAGAGAAATTAATAGTCCAGATAGCTGATTTCTTTCTAAAGACCACTGTGATTCAACTAAGGGTTATTTGGAATTTCTTTATCTTTTTATTAATAGGATGCAAGCTATATGACTATTACTTGAAAGAGGCAAACATCTCTCTTGTCTTAAAATTTAATTAATTTATTTTATATCCTGACAACAGCCTCCCCTCCTTCCTCTCTTCCCACTTCTTTTAGCTTCCTCCCTTCCCCTTTGCCTCCACTTCAATCCACCCCTCTTTGGTATTCTCTCAGAAAGAGGTAGGCCTCTCCTGCACATCAACAAAGCATGGCCTATCAAGCTGCAATAAGACTAAACACCTCCCCTGTATTCAGTTGGGCAAAGCAATCCAGCCTTGCCCAGAGGGATACAGTTCCCTCTGAATTCCCTGAGGAATAGGTTCCCAAGAGCTAGTGAAAGCACCAGGGACAGTTCCTGTTCCACAAACGGACCAAGCTACACAACCGTCTCATATATGCAGAGGGCCTAGATCCATCCCATGTAGGCTCCCTGGTTGTTGGTTTAGACTCTGAGAGTTCCCTTGAGCCAATTAAGTGAAAGGCAAACATCTCTTTCATCTGTCTCACCTATTTATAATTTTTTTCTCCATTCAGAGCTGGAGTTGATGCTAGAGATGATGTCATGAAAATGTTTAAAACAGACTGATGTCAGTCATGCCCATGACAGCACAAGGGTGGAAGTCAGAGGACAATCTTAGTCGTAGGCCTTCACCTCCAACCTTGATTGAGATAGGGTTTCTTTGTTGGTTATCACCGTGTATAGCAGGACAGCTGGCCCATGCGCGTCAGGTAATTCCCCTATCTCTGTTGCCCATCTCCCTGTAAGCTATGCTGGGATTACAGACATGGACAATCTCAACTGACTTTATATAGGGCCTTAAGATTTAAGCTCGGGTTGCCATGATTGTGTGGTAATTGCTTAACCCACTGGCTCATCTTCTTGCCCCAAATTTTGTTCTTTTGATGAACATTTTTAATTCCCTGGACTCAGTGTTCCTTCAGGAAACTTTCTCTACGGTATTTGTGATCTTGTAGTATGTCTTATAGTAGAACTCTAGGGGGTACTATTCATAGCTGCAGTGAGTGACTCGTTTTCTTTAGAGTTGGAAAGCAAATCTCAAATGTCCTCTTTTGTTTGTTTGTTTACATCTTCAATTGCTAGGTGTTTTTGTCAAAGAACCCAATGACCTGGAAACATAAGGGAAATGGTAATTTCTTTGGACCTAAGTTTGAATTGCAGCATGTGCAATTAAAATGCATAGCACTCAGGATCATGATGCCTGAGGAATGTGCATTGCGGCACAGTTGGCATCAGAGTCCAGCTTCAGGGTACAAGGAGTGGCAGTTGGCTCTATTTTAGCACCTTAGTAGCACCGTCACTTACCACACTTCTGAGATACATGGTGTGAATCGGAGGGTCCAATTTGGCCCTATGTATGTCCCTTCTGTGAGACTGTTCTGGGGCCTGGCCCTTGACTCCAGCCACCCATATCTGCAGCTGAAGGGAATGGAGCAGCGCTAGGGCTCTGAAGCTATGACCAAGAAAGAAAAAGAGAGAATTGAAAGCGTTTCCGTCCGTTGTATCGGCAGAGAGTCAAGGAAAACAGTTTAAAAGTATTTGTCAGGAGAGGGACTCAGGCAGTCATTATTACTTGGAAAGGTTTATGGCTAAAGTCTACCTGTCATTACCCACAGATAACCCCAGCAATTTAAATTACAAAAGACACACACACATAATTCAAGGCAAAGTTATAGGCATTCCCTGAAACCTCCTGCTTTTTTCACTTAGTTGACTAAAAGCAGAAAAAGAAGACTAATTTTCACTAGGCAAATGCCCTAAATCAGAGCATTCCAGGAGTGCTTTCTGTTGAGCTGAATCTGCATTTATACGAAGAGAAATAACAAGTGTGTGTTTGAGAGTTAGATCCTGTCTATTATTTATTTTTCTCATTATACTTATTAAATCTCTCGAATTTTATTTATTTTTTCTTTTCCTTTCCCTCTCTATAGCCTACAAAAGAGTTCATCACTTGAAACTGCTTTAAGGATGAATGTGCAGACAGAATCTCAAGTGGAAGCTACATAGCAAGTCAGTGGCAGAGCCCAGGGGTAGAGACCTGGGAAGTCAACTGCACCTCATGCTGCTTAATGCCAGCAGCCTCATGTAGAGAGCAGACCCATTACTGCTGCAAGCTTATTCCAGTTTTCCAACTTTACCTTTAAATATTGCTAGAGCACCCTATAAAAAGAAGGGGCTTTAATACACCCATTTAGATACACACAACACCTACAGCATAATTACTGCTCAAAACAATTCCGCAAGGTAGCTTCACACATTATTGTGTTTCTGGGTCACAAAAGAAACTGGAGCATGATGGGGGGCGGGGTCAGTGGTTTGTCAGGTATTCACAAGCAGAGCTGTGAATCAGACATGGGGTGTAGGCTGAGCTTTGTTCTCTTTGCTTAGAGAGGTTGTGGACTCTCTTGGGTTCTGCTGCCTAAATGACACTGTAATTTGGTTACCATTAGAGTGGAAGGAAAGAATCTGGGTCGAGTGGGGGAAGCAATACAAAATCTATACAAATAGCTTATTGGAAACATTTTCCCAGGACGAGGACCATGCTTTGCATCTGTTCCCCCAACTCAGTGTCCCAGTGATCTCTCTGTTCAGTCTCGGGCAAAAGAAAGTTATGTTTCCACACCAATACCTTAAGCAAGTTCTGCTCAGTTGTTTGAAATTTCTAAAACAGACAACAATTGGCATTGCCAGGTTCAGCTTTTCCTGACTACATATGTGACTCAGAAATAAACGCACAGCCATCACACAGTCTCAGAAAAAACTTGATAGTCTTTCAAAAACCCACAAAGTTACCAGAGACCATAAAAAAGAGATTAACCCTTTCTCTTGTCTCCTAAGGAATGGAAAGCAAACTTAAGAACATTTCAAAGTCTTTATAAATTAAATCTAATTAGATTAAGTTGTTGAAAGGAAAGGCAAGATTTGACCCTTTGGTGTCAGTAAGAACAATGCTCAAGGAAGACATAGGGAATGTGTTTCTTAGTGTGTCTCTAGTGAAACAAGGCTATAAAAATGTGCATGTATACAAAAAGCACACTATTTCCTCAGTCATATCCCTATGAATAAGAAAGCCATTATCATCTTTTGTATCTATAATCTGAAAAAATTATAATTTTACCATTGCTGTCATCATAATGAGTCTTACCCATTTATTGCATTCTTGCTCTGTCTCAGGTGCTGTATAAGCAATGATGTGGCCAGAAGTGGATTATGTCAGGGAGAGAAATAGGGTCTTCATCAGTTCCTTTTCTGTTTCCTAGCTCAATGACTACCTTTGCACTTTGTGGTCTCGAAGTTTATCACCATGCTTTGTGGAAATCTCCTAGTCTCATTGTCAGTTGTTATGGCATGTCTGGTTGAGAGCCCTGAAGGGAAATGGAAAAGGATCCCATGCGGCTCAGTGGAGGTTGGGTGAGACTCGGTAGGGAAGAGGAAGGAGAAATTGCAGTTGGTATAAAATGTATGAGAAAAGAAAAATTATTAAAAAACATAGATTTCTTTTTCTTCTCCTAATCTTACAGAGTCCAGAGAGAAATGGCAAAATTTCTCATATCACTTCTTAGAGGGAGGGGGATTAAAAGATTGCAGAAACACAAAATTAGTACATTAGTAGAAGTATTATGGGTGTGTTGCTATATTCATTTTTCTAGAACTTGACAAATGAGATAGCCAACATTGAGCCTGTTCTGCTCCATAGGAAAACAGGATCTCAGTAGCTTCCATGACAGACGTGTTTTTTTTTGTTCTCTACAACCCAATCCATCACTGCTTTGGTTGTAGTGTCCTGCAGGCCACTGTAGCTTTAACTCTGCTTTAATGGGAAGCAAACCACTTCTGCAAAGAGCCCACTTAAGAAATGGCTTTGCTTGACATCTTCCGACAGAAGAGTTCACCCTTCTTGAAAAATAGAACACTTAACTCGCAGGAAAGTTGATTGCCTGCAGAATAGACCCAATACTCCACTATAGAGCAAATACAAAATTGCTTCTTTTATTTCCTAATTTTTCCCACTGTGCAAGAATGAATTACCTATAACTCTATACATTTAGAAGAAGGAATACCATACTAAGGAAAAAATAACTTGATCTAGAAAGCATCTGTTACTACTACCAAGCAATAATTATTTGGCAGTGTTTCCTCACATCCTCAGCAGAAAAATCTGTCCTTCCTAGCGGGATCAGGTGCCTTAACATGTCAAAAAGCTTCTGGGTGTTTGCTTGCTAGGAAGTGTCTGCTGATTCTTTTTTATTACTTTTATTTTATTTATTTAATAAAGTATTTATTTAATAAAGGAGGATCTGGTTTTATATTTCAGGCTGCCTGAGAAGTCATTATGTAAGCCCCGCTGGTCTCAAACTGTTAATCCTCATGCTTCAACCTCCTAGTACTGACATTATAACCACAGCCACCATTCCTGGCTCCATTATTTGTGTTATTCATGTTTTCTGTGATTCTCACAGAACTCGGGGCTTTCTGGGGCCTTGGTCGGAAGGGTCAAAGGGGGTAGCAACTATCTTTTCCAATCTTACTTTGTCAACAGAAAAGTAGACTCAGTTTTGATTCCCAAAACAGAGTAAGGTTCACTTAAGGATGAGAATGGAAACATCCAAGATTTGCAAAACATTCAAATGACTGTGTGGGTGAAAGTATCAAGCTACCCTTATTGTTGAAATAACTTTATTTTTATTTCTCCTGCTCATCCTAATGTGATTACTAGTGCAGCCAACACAACCACACAGAGTTCATATGGTTGTGTAAGCAGAGGTGTTGAGGATTTTTGCTGTTGCCAGATTATTGCTGTTTAAGTAATGAACCCTACTTAGGAGCATGCAAATCTCATACATACAAGCATCATTAATTTACTATGAAATGAGAACATGTATAACTAGGTACCTGTGACATTAGTTTATGTTTAGAGTCTACCTGAGTTGTGCATAATTGATGGGAATTAATTGCTTTAGTAATATCCTCTGTCTCTGAATGCTCATCTATCTGGCTCTCTAAGTATTTCCTTCTTCTGTTTCTCCTTTATTTATGTCCTTCAGGAGTCCATGAGCCAGTGAGGCAGGAATGGATGGTCTTCTCTACATGTCTTTTCAGTTTTATTGGTCATAATAATGCATTATTAATAAAGCATAAGCTGCCATAGTATAGGAGGAGAGACACACATCACCTAATTTTGCTGTACTGAAATGACTAAGTGGCTACCCACAGTTCACATCATTAAAAACCATGGGCTCTGCCATGACTTACAGCTGAGCTCACTGGTAATCTTGACCTTCTCCGCTGTCGGCATTAACTTTCTCTCCTCACTGAATAATTGCTGGTTGTCTCTGTTAACCACATAACCTGGTGCCATGGAAAGGGTGGTGCTGTCAGGACATCTGCATTTTAGCTGAGGAGAGGCGAGCTGTGGAGGGGGGAACACTTGGCCAGGGCCCCACTTGGCACACCTTCATTTTTCAAGTACTTCACAAAGGAAATGAAAACTAAAGTACAGAATAATTTCACTTTCCCCCACATGACGAGTTATTCTCTGAACTGCTGTAATTCTCATGACCGTAACATGTTTAGGGATGTGTTTTTAGCAGTCATGAGACTTGTAGGCACAGACACTATAGGAAACTTGAGATGCTTTGGTACCCTCCTCATTGTTTAAGCACAGGTTGGAGGCTTCTCAGACTGACAGTTCTTCATCTGACCGAAGAGGAGGGAGGAGGCAGAAGGGAGCTGAGTCTGAGCTTGTGACACATTAACAGATGAGAATAGGAGACTGACCTTCTGCATTTTCTATATGAGATACAAATGAAAGAAAACACAGCTACTGTTTGAATTCTTCAAACTCTGTATTGAACAGTGCAGTACAGACAATGACTCAGAGCTTCACTGAAAGCACAGTTTGTGGAGAAGTTTCACAACTTAGTGGAACAAGTCTTGGGCTTGTCAAAGACTTGGTACAAATATGTTTTAATTTTTTTAATTTTTAGGATTATAATATAATTACGTCATTTCTCCCTTTCCTAATCTCCTGCCAAACCCTCCCGTATATGCCTCCTTTCTCTCTTTTGAATTCATGGCTTCCTTTTCCATTAACTATTATTGTATGTTTATATTTTAGGAATATATATATATATCAAATATAACATGCTCAGTCTGTATGCTATTACTAGTATGCATGTTTTCAGGGCTTATCATTTGGTATTAGACAATCAATTTGTGTTCTCTACTGCAGAGAAAGGTATTTCTCTCACTCTCAACCCTATGCAAAGAATGTACATGGAGCTTTTACCCCTCAGTTTCATGCAAATCATCTCTATTATTTCCACGCATAAGAAGTTACCTGAACTATCCTTCCTCAATCCCCACCGTCCCAACCCCACAAGATCTCCCCCTCCTC
>LOEQ01012874.1:10397-23894 GCA_001685075.1 Bramus lutescens
TCAGGACCTTTGGAAGAGCAGGCAATGCTCTTAACCGTTGAGCCATCTCTCCAGCCCTGCAGGTTCCATTTTAGAAGCTGGCTTTCCGAAAAGGTCGCTCCAGCTTCTGGCACCCTTCTGGTTCTCATCTGGGAATTCAGCAATCGAACTTAGTGCCAAATGGCTCTGGCTGCCATGCATTCTGATCGATCACTAAACGCCACAGGCCTTCTAATCCATCACCCAATGGCAGTGGCTTCCAGGCTTTCTAATCCATTACCAAACAGCACTGGGCAGCAGGGATTCTAACCCATCACGAAATGGCACTGCCTGCTGAGGATGGAGGCACTCACTAACCTTGTACTGGCATCGTCTCCTGTTACCTTTGTAGCTTCCCGTGAGGAAAACAGAGCTGAACACGCCGAGACTCAGGTTAGCTCACCCACCTGGCCTCCAGATGTAGCTGGAAGCTTGAGGTATATTAGCAGCCACTACAAGGCTCCTGGACAGAGAATGCACAGCTTGAAGTCTGGAGTAGGACAGGGGCACAGCTGAAACAATCCCCCCTCCCCCATCTTCTTTAATGTAGATGAGTGCTCTATCTGCATGTACATACACCTTTAAGCCAGAAGAGGGCACCAGATCCCACTACAGATGGTTGTGAGTCACCATGTGGTTGCTGGGAACTGAGCTCAGGACCTCTGAAAGAGCATTCAGTGCTCTTAATGTCTGAGCCATCTCTCCAGCACTGAAACCATTTTTCTAAAAATGGTAGCAAGCTGTGTCTGAGGTCACTCAGTCTCCCAAGAGGAGCCGCCTAGACATCCATTTACTGAGGCAGGCGGAGGTCCTGGCTGTGGGAGGAGTGCAGAGGGCTGAGTGTGTGGCACAGACTGTAGTGCCAGGGCTGACTCTGGCAGCCATTGGAGCAATCCGTATTGCAGGCAATATCCTATTCTGGGGGCCACAGCTCAGCCCTTCTGCTTTCGCTGCTCTAGTGGGTTGGTGCCTGCATCACACTGACTGTTTAAACATGCCGTCCACCAGTCTCTCCTCACAGGGCACGTGTTCTTGGGGGTCCGAAGGAGCAGTGGCCCCCATAGTCCTGGGCATGTGGACACTTGGTCTCTTGCCGCTGGTGCTATTTGGGGAGGTTTAGAAGCTGTGGACTTTGTTTAAGGAAGTATGTCATCAGGGCTGGGCTCCGGGAGTTTAAAGACCTTGTGGCACATCTAGCTCATTGCCTCTGCTTTGTGATTACCATTCAGAACAGGAGCCCTCAGCCTCTTCTTCCTGCCATGGAGCCGCTTACTGCCCTGCCCACCAAGATCCCTGGCACCAGGAATGCAGATACATCCTTCTTCCCTACGATGTTTCTGGTCATGTATAATCACAGCAACTCATAGATGCCCAACCATCATTAGCCCATCCTTTCATTCACTCCTTCCTTCTTCATGAGACTCTGAAAGAGGTGCTGATCCAGGAGAGGGAGTCAGCCCACAGAGTTCACCTGGCATTGTTTCGCTGATGTTAACACGAGTGGGTGAGACGACACACGTGAGATCAAGGGGTGTGGCCAGACACAGTGAGACAATAATGTTAGCACTCAGGAGACTGAGGCAGGAGAGTGCTGCGTTCAAGACCAGCTTGAGCCACACTGGAGACCTTGTCTAAAAATTAAAACAAACAGAACAAAAATGTGGAACAAGCAGACTAGAGATGAAAGGCACAGCTTCCGAACAGTTCTTAGCTGAGGCCTGAGGCTGGTGATGGGGTTAGGGTCAGCCGTTCTGAGATGACCTGTGACTTAAGACCTGGAAGAAGAGGAGGGGAAAGACAGAGGCCTGGGAAGCCTGCTCTAGACAGAGGGAATGGCAGTGCTGAGGTGCTGAGGGAACGCTGGATGAGAAAGTTCAAGAAGGCATGGCTCGAGGCCCGAGAGGTGGCAGGATCCAGAGTGCAAAACCTCGGGGGCCACACACTCTGGAGTCTGCCTTGTGTTCAGTGTGCGGTGGGAGCCACTGCAGTGAAGCCTCAGGAAGGGCACAGGAGTGCTGGAGTGTGCTAGGAAGGTTACAGCTGGTCAGAGAATCTGTCATCTGAAGGCCACAGCAAGAGCTGGGAGAGATACTAATGCCCCAGGCTGCTGCGAGGTGCATGAGGGTGGAGTAGAAGGGTTTGCAGAACATTTTGGAGACCATGACAAGACTTGGCCTAGATGGGAAATGGGGAAGGAAGCAGAAAATTCAGTGACCTCACTGATGGTCTTATTAATATTCATTCATTCAACACATGGGCAGCATCTGGTTGCCATGAGGCTAGTGAGGCTCCGTGCAAAAGCAAAGTCAAGACAGTCAACAAGGTTAGCATCCAGCTTCCTCCCACTGAAAAGCCCAGTCTGAGCCCTCACTATATCCAGCATGCCTTTCTGCAGCCACGGCTGATACCCTATGGCAGGTAAGTGACTACAGAACAATGAGCCAGTTGTGGGGACCTTGAATGATATGAAGTTCTGTAGGGTTGAGGTCCGGGTAAGAGGCATCCCAGGGCAAACAGGAGCTGAGTTTATCAGGGTTCCTTGGATAAGAGGAAGCCAGGAAGTTAGGCTTCACTTTCAGGGGGAAGAGGGAAAGGGAAGGAAGAGGGGGAGAAAGGACAGGGGAGGAGGGAGGGAGGACACAGAGAATGATCCAGCTAGTGCAAGCTAGATCCATGAGCACTCAAAGGACTTCCTGCACCCAAATTTTAGAAGGGAGCATGAGACCCATTGGATACATCTGTACCCAATAAAAGTTGATACAACATGGAGCTGAAAAGATGGCTCAGCCCTGACAACTCTTCCAGAGGTCCTGAGTTCAATTCCCAGCAACTACATGGTGGCTCACAAGCACCTTTAGTAACATATGGTGCCCTCTTCTGGCCTGCAGGGATACATACAGGCAGAACAGTGTATACATAATAAATAAATCTTGAATGTTTCTTTCTAAGAGTGATTTTGCAGCTGAAGAAACTGAAGGGCTGTGACTCCCTCTGCCCTAACCTCAAGGCAGGCCACAGGAAGATGTGAGGACAGATACCTGCGAGCCAAGGGTGAAATCCACTGATCCATGCCATCTTTCATTTCCTCCAGCCGCCACTTAATGGCCTCCACACAACCTCAGAGCTACAACCTCAGAGCTCACCTCAGAGCTCACCGCAGGCCACTCTGTATCACTGAGCAGCATGGATTAATGGGATAAGTCAAAGTGAGCCAGTCTCTTCCTGGGACTGTCTTTAAAGAGACAACAAGGGCCCAGCGATGGGAAGGGTTGGCTCGAGGGATCAGCAGGGCAGTAACAGCATGGAAGTGCTGGCTGGCCACACAGCAGCCAAGCTGAAGGAGATACTGTGCCNTGGCTGGAAGCAGCTCTGAGGCACCCTCGTGTGGGACACAACATTCTCTCAGCCACTGCAGAGCCTGGCCCGAGCTGCACTAGGATTGCTCTTCTTGAAACTTCCAAGGAGAAAGCGGTACACAGCAGTAGGCTGGATTAGTCCAGGGATGGTGACACCTGCCAGCTAAGGAGCCACCAAGCACATAGTGGGCTCCCCCTTGAGGAAGGGTTGGAGCCCTATGGCTCCATCTCCCCCTTTTAGGTAGACTCTATGTAAGTCAGGCTAGCCTTGAACTTGTGGTCCTCCTGTTTCAGCCTCTGAGTACTTGGACTAGAAGCAGACGCCACCAGACTTTGCTCCTCCCTGCGTGCTGCCACAGGGAGCCTGGTGTACCAGGTAGTGTGTCTGCCACGTAGACCTTTACAGTGTAAGGAAAGCGGCATACTTCCTAGTCAGTGCTGACCACCCCAAGGCTGGGGGCAGGCAGTCCACACAGAGCAATGGCTAAAAGAGCATCCTAACACCCGCAGTAGAGTTATCTTACCAGCGACTTAAGGTTTTGTTGTCTTGATGAAAATAAGACTTCAACCTTGCAAACTTCATCTCTTAGCTCTTCTTGAAATAGAAGCTGCTTCAATGTTTGACAGGGGTTTTTTTTTATTCCAACGTCTCAGACAGGTCCCAAAGCCACTACTGCAGGCACAGCTCTGTCCTTCCTTACTTCCCTAGGGGTTCTCACTCTGATCCGTCAGCCACAGACAGCCTTCTTGTGTCCCCGCCTTCAGCAGTGAATCCCCGGGAAGACGCACATTCCACATGTCCTCCCACATGAGTGGGGTACGGGGGTGGGGGTGGTGTGGGCTCAGCAAGGCAGCTACAGCAAGTTCATGCCTAGACCTGTCCGGGAATTCAGTGGAGAACACAGCTCCCATCTGAAGCACTACCATAAGGTAACACATGCAATCATATAACGTGTCAGCAGGATGAATTTGAGATGCCCCTCCACGTGGGCTGAGCTCTTTCCAGAAATCACTTTGTCAATTCAGCCTTCCAGAACATAGGCTTGGCCAGGCGATAGTGGCACACGCCTTGACTCCTGGCACTCAAAGAAGCAGGCGGATCTCTGGGTATGTGGCCACCCTGGTCTACAGAGTGAGTTCCAGGACATCCAGGGCTACACAGACAAACCCTGTCTTGAAAATCACTAAAAATAACAACAACAAAGAACACTGGCGTGAAGAAGACAGGAGACATTAAACGTCTTAGGTCTGTCAGCAGGTAAGGAAATGGGATGCAGAGAGAGGAGGCAGAGGCAGTGCCATGGCTAGAACCAATTTCTGTGTGGTTATTTCAGGGCTAAGCTAGTCGGGCGGCCGGGACAAACAAGCAGCCTCTCCTTGTAACACTCCTTCCCAAGTTGCTTTGGTCATGGTGTTTCATCACAGCAATAGTAACTAAGACAGGTGTGCCTCCGTGTGTGTCTGGAGGCCAGAGAACAAGTTTGTGGAGGTTTTTCCCTTTCTCCCACTCTTAGAAGGGGACCAAACTCAGGGAGGCTGCATCACACAGCAGGAACTCTTAGCCACTGAGCCATCTTGCTGACCCTGAAGAATCTCTGTAACCACCACTGCCAGAAAAACAATTCCAGCCATTGTCAAAATAACGTACCCCCACAGGAGAACCACGGTGTGCACATGACTGCCCATCTTGGTAGCACTCGGTGTCATGGCATGACTATAAACTTCCTGCACACAAGGACTGTGTTCTGCTCATCTTTAGACTCCAAAGACACAGTAAGTGCTCAGTAAATGCTCAGTCTCCAGCTCTTTTCTGCTGTCATGCTGACATACAGCATAGTATGGGGCAGCTACCGTCTTCCTCATCTGAGGACTTTTTACCACACAGAGGAACAAAGAGGACGCATGGTCACCCTGGAGCTGATACACAGTAACTAGGCAATGCACTGGGTTGTGCAGGATTGGATCCAGGATGGGAGGTGTGGGAATATAAAGTTCATGTCACGCCAGGTAGTGAGACAGTGTAAGTCACTGTGTGTTTTCTGCTCTCCTGGCATACATTCGGTGGTTTTGTACTTCCCTTCACAGGGAATGTAAGTGGGGCCAAATGACTCCCTTCGGTCAACAAGGTCACCTCAAGGCTTTTAGAGATGTGTGGCTCACCACACCTGCCATCTCCTCATCATGGGGAGTATTCTCAGTCTAAACAACAGTCCCTCTGGCACCCTGGTTCCAAGTTAGAGCAACGAACAACATAACCTTCTACAGTGACCAGATGGTAAGGGTGAGAGGTTTTGGAGCTGCTTGTTATACAGCATAACCTGACTTATCCTAACCGATACCAGGATTTTCTGAGACCCCCTCGGTTCAGTCACAGGAAGTTATTTTCTCCTGTGGGCATACTCTGGTTGGGTTTCAGGACCTAGGCTTTGGGTTGCTAGGGGACTGAGGAGAGAGGAAGTTCCCCATTTTGCGCCTTTTCTTTTGGGCCCCTCATTTCAGTTTTTACCCTGTTTCTATCCATGCTCAAATTATCTTTTAAAAATTACTTCTATGCGTATGAACATTTGCCTGCACGTATGTCTGTGCAGTATGTACACACCCAGTGTCCTTGAAGGTGAGAGAAAAGCATCATCAGGTCCCCTGGAACTGGACTACAGACAGTCCTTAGCCACCATGAGGGTGCTGGGAACTGAAGGTCTTCTGTTAGAGCAGCCGGTGCTGTTAACTTCTGGGTCATCTCTCCATCCCCCACACAGCTTCTCTTTCAACAGCGGCTGGAAGGGCACCGCTTACAAGAAAGTGTCTTTTGGGATCCTGGCTCTGTTCTCCAGCCCCTACTCAGCTGTGTCAGGGAGGGGAGTATCTCACTGGGTAACCACACCTCTTACCCTCTCTCTAAGCGGGAACACTGCTGGCAAGAGGCAAGGCTCCAAGCTTGGCAGGCTGTAGGTTCCCAGCCCCTTACAGCCCTCAGGAGAATTCCTTTGCAGTTTAAGGTGCAGGCAGTTTGCATCCTGTCATCACCACCCCCTGTTCAACCCAGGTGGCCTCTGAAAAGGAAGCCAGTGGCAGGGGCAGACTGAGGCCCTCCAGGAAGGCCAGTGTGGTAATTATCACCCCGTTACAAAGGAAATAGAGATTTGCCTCCAAGGCCCCTTTTATGGGCTTTCAAACTGTGACTTTCACTCTCTGCTAGGAGGGAACGAAAGGGCTGGGGCATGGAATGGATGGGGAGGAAGCGCAAGGAAGAGGGCAGACCACCTTCTGGGTCGGGGTAGGCCTGTGTGCAGGACACTGGGAGTGAGAGGGGCCCTTGGCCTTCGAAATGAGAAGGAAGAAGAATGAGAGGATGGGGGTGGGGACAGAGTGGAGTGGAAGGAGAGAGAGTGGAAGAGAGGGAGAGGCTTTCCATCTGCAGGTAGAGAGCCTCCTGTTATGGCCTCCTGAGGGCTCCTGTGTGGCGGCTTGCTGCTGGCCCTGCTGTGAAGAGATAACTCCAACACGTGCGCACTAGCTTCTTCATGGAGGGACTCTTCTGATGTGGTCACAAAGAATGGGCTGTTAGGGGTCAGGGTCTGACTAGAAGTGGTCAGTCACCGGAGGCCTGCAATTGAAGGCATAGCCTGTCCCCACTTTCTTCCTGCTTCTCTGCTTCCCCGCCAGTCATGTGGTAAGCAGCTCCTTCAACTGTGCCCTTAGGTCAGCTGCGTGGACATAGCGAGTTCCAGGCCAGTCATAGCTACAGAGCAATCCTCTGTCTCAGGCAACTAAAATAGAAACTAGAACGACTAGTGCGGGAACCATACAGCTGTTAGCCAAGACCGAGAAAGGTAAGGTTTTGGAGGATTTCGGAGTCTCGGTAAACTCTGGTAGCCCTGGACTTCCAACATTACTAAAAAGATGCACCGTCAGACTTTGACGTCATCAATTCTACCTCTAACCCAGTCCACAAAATGACAGCCAGAATTCTCAGTGTCCTTACTCCAAATTTGCAAGGAGGCCAAGGACCTATCGGGGTCTGCTGGGTGCAGAATGGTTGCTTTGTTCTCTGTAAGTCACACATCCTGGCAGCTCCTATGCTCTCAGGAAGAGAGCTGGGCTTGGCTTTGCCTCTCACCCTGAGTCTTGCTGTTACAACAGCCTCTCAATTCAAGTGGGAGCTGGGCTGGCTTTGAAGGCCAGGGTCAGGGGCTAAAGTCCACATTGAGTCCTGTTCTCTTGACACAGTGTGACCCGGAAGGGCCACCAAGGAGGAGCATCTATCGAAGTGTTCCTCCAAGTCTCTTGCCTGCTAATCCACAAGGATTGTCAAGATCCCTGGACACAGGACCTTTGCAACTTTCTACTGAGCTTTCTGCTCAGAAAGCACCTGCCTCGCTAGAATCTGAGCATTACTGCCATGTTCGGGGACACAGTGCTCCCTGCAGAGACCATCTGATGGACAGCCAGCCTCTCAGCCCTGCAGCTCACACGTCTTCCTCCTCGCCAAGTGCCCTTCGCTCCGTTATCTGGGGCCTATTATTGTAATGAACCACCTCCATCGGTTCTAGCTGATCCCCCCTCCACGGCTGTCTGGATGTAGTCGCTGATCACTATCGGGAAGGGACTGGGATCCAGGGTGACAGCCCTGAAGAGTGACAGGAGATCAAGGGAACTTGGCATTTTGAATTTATCGTCTTTATTATTTCTCAGAACTGACTGATGACATAAAGACTCACACTGACAAGCTTCTATCTGCCAGGCCTCTGAAGACACACATTCCTGCTAGTGACTTTTAATGACCCCAATGATACATCAGGCCATGCTGCAAATAGCCACAGTCTGGGGTCTCAGCATCCTGTTCCGGTCCCAGGGCCAGCTGTGGTCCTAGCTGGAGACTCCTAAGCCCAGGGTGCGCTGCCCTCTGTGTGCCAGTTTTCCTTGGCTGAGAACGAACCGGGGCTAATTCTCTATCGTTTCCCATTTCCTCAGTAGGTCTCTTGTGGTCTACTGTTTCTGTATGCAACCATAAGCATGGACTTGGATTTCCCTTTTTACCTAAAACTTCCTTGAAAAGTTCTTAGACCTTCGCTTTTCATGTTGTAAGGGAAGGATTCTGGTCACTTTAAATTGCTTAAAGAACACAGTTTCAGTCATGGGGGAAGAAGAGTCCTCCAATTTGCATATTCACCATCTGTGGTGGGCTCCCTGGGTATTTCAGTCAGTGTCTCACGCTTACATAGGTCTTACCATCAACAATGTTTGTAAAATCATGGGTGTGATATGCTGGCTGTAAGTTCCAGCAAGCAGTAAAATTAAATATAAATATTAAAACGAAATAGCTCCCTATCATTTACAACTATTTCCCATAATACAGTTAGCCCCCTACTTTGTGAAACATTCCCTTAGCATGGAGCCAGTGGAAGAGATATTTGGAGAATAGTGTAAGTCAATGAAGGATTGGAAAGCTAGCTCAGTCAGGAAAGAGCTTGCCTTGCAAGTATCGGGATCTGAGTTTGATCGTTGAAAGTCGTGTAGCATATGCAAGGAGGTAGAGACAGGAGGATCGCTGGGGCTTGCTAGCTCACTAGCTTAGCCCACTTGTCTGTGAGAAATCCAGTCTCAAAAACAAAGGGATTGGGTAGACACCTCATGGCTATGAGGTCATGAGGATTGGAGTTTGGATGCAAACACTGATGTATCAAACACTGTCTTTGTAAATACCCAGGGAAGCAAAGGTAGGAGGAGCTTTGGGGCTTGCCAGCTTCCTGCCTAGCTGAGAAAACCAGAGGCCCAGGTTTAGGAAGAGACCCTGCCTCAAAGGCACAGGTAGAGAGGATAGATACCCGACATCCTCTTCCGGTCCGAGGACCAATACCTGATGTTCTTGAGCCTCTCCATCCACACACACATATGTGCACCCACACAAACATGCATACACCCACAGAAAGAAATAAAACCCCAGCTATGTCCCCTTAGCCAGCAGAGCAGCATCCCCCACGGTCTATTCACAACAGCTGTGGGGCTTACAGAAAGTTAGTCCATTCCACAAGGATACAAATATACCCCTGCGAGTAACCTAGAACTCACGCCCCTTGAGTTAACTTGGCTAGCAATCCACTTAGACCTTAAATGATCATACCAGGCATGGGGAGGCTGTTCATTTGGTGCGAAAATGACGCGACAGAACAAATGGCTTCTGTCTTTTCAATCCTACCCTGAAATCTCCAAAAAGAAGCAAGAGGCTCAGCTGTCATGCACAATGATTTCTTAGTCCACCAGTGAAGCATTAGATAAATGGCCATCCCAGAGGCTTCTGCTACAGAGGAGGCTGGCCTCGAGAGGCCTGCAAACATGCATACTATTCAACTGCAACAGGATGAGGACAAGCAGAGAGATTGGACACAGCATGACCCCACCAGGGGGAGTTTTGCAGATGCTGATTTTCCCCTGGTGCAGTTTACTATAAAGATTTCAGTCGCAGGGTTTACACTTTAGAAAGTTAAGTTCTCAGGGCTTGAGAGACTGCTCTTGTAGAGCACCACAGTTTGATTGCCATCACCCTCATGGCAGTTCACAATCCCATATTCCAGTTCCAGGGGCTCTGACACTATCTTGTGGCCTCTGCAGGTACTGCATGCATATGGTGTACACACATGCATGCAGGCAAACACCCATACACATAAAAATTAAAAATAAAAAGAGCAGCTCTCAGATATTTCTATAGCTAATCCTTGTCCTGCCCTCCCTTCGCTTCCTTTCCCTCCCCCTATCTTTTGTGCTGGCCTTGAACTCACAGAGATCTGCTTTCCTCTACCTGTCAAGTACTGGGATTAAAGGTGCGTGCCACCATTCAGCTAGTTTACTGTTTGTTTGTTTGTTTGTTTGTTTGAATGCACTAATGAGGAGCAAACCCAGGGCTCATGCANTCCTTTCCCTCCCCCTATCTTTTGTGCTGGCCTTGAACTCACAGAGATCTGCTTGCCTCTACCTGTCAAGTACTGGGATTAAAGGTGTGTGCCACCATTCAGCTAGTTTACTGTTTGTTTGTTTGTTTGAATGCACTAATGAGGAGCAAACCCAGGGCTCATGCATGCTGGGAAAGTACTCAACCAACTAAGTATCCTCAGCCTTTGTATGGACACTGAGGGACTCAAAGGAAGATATGCTGAGACATTAGGCCAGATCCTGAGGTCTGGACAATTAACTCGGCACTACCCCCACCCAGGTTTTCTAGCCTTGCCCCAGAGCAGTGGCTCTCAACTTGGGGGTTCTGACCCCTTTTGGGGGTCAAATGACCCTTTCACAGGGGCTGCCTAAGGTCACTGGATAACACAGATATTTACATTATGATTCATAACAGTAGCAAAATTACAGTTATGAAGTAGCAATGAAATAATTTTATGGTTGGGGTCAGCACAGCATGAGCAACTGTATCAAATGATTGCAGTATTAGGAAGAGTGAAAACCAATGATTCAGAGACTGTGAGGATTCCTCTTGCATTGTCGGGCAATATTTCAGTATTAGTCTCTTTACAACGTTGCCCTGTTCCTCTTTGCAAGCCATAGAGCTGCATAGCTCGCCTAGCATTTCTTTAAAAAGAAAAATATGTGTATATGTGTACATGTGTGTATGTGTGTGTGTATGTGTATGTGTGTGTCAGTGTGTGGAATGTGTGTGGTGTGCAGGTACCCACAGAGACCAGAAGAGGGTGTCAGACCCACTGGAGTCTGGAGTTAAGGGGGTTTGAGAGCTGCCCAAAGAGGGTTCTCAGAATCAAACTCCTCCGGAAGTAAGACCGCTAACCCCTGGGTTATCTTTCTAGTCCCTCGCCTGCTTGGAGAACAACAGGACAGTGGCCCTGCCTCACAGCATGGCTTCCCAGAACCCAAGAAGAGCATGCTAAAATTACACAGCAACTTCAAATCGCTCGCTCGTGTCTAAGTTCCCCGCTCCATATGCGGGAGGAAGTCAAGTGAGCCGGAACAATCTTGAACACTCGGCTAAAGAGTACCTGAACTATACATTGAGAGCCAGAAAGACAGCACATCAGAGTTGGCAAATAGTACAGTCCAGACCGCTCATTTCCTGGCTTGCTCAAGGCCAGGGAGTTGGTTTATGTCAGTCAGGGCTAGAAACCCTGATGCCAAACACTCAGTCTTTATGGTAGGGTGGACACAAGTTCATTTGGTCTCTGACTGAACCCTATTAATGCCAGTTCTCCACTGTGTCCATCGAATCCATACCTAAGCTTCACCACCTAACTCCAGGTGGTAGTTTTAGTTTTGCCAAAACCTCCTCAGGCATGGCCTGACCTCCCGTTCTACACAGAGACCTTCTGGAAGTCTCAAGGTACAAATGCCTAGAAAGCTGACTAATGGGAGCGGAAGTGAGCAGATCCCTGGGGCCTGCTGGTGCTGAGGGACAGTCACAACAGCAAGAAAACCACCCAAGCCTGAACTCTGCTCTTGCTTTCAGAAGCAGCAGCCTAGAATTGAGGATGTAACTCAGTGGTAGAATGCCTAACAGACTTCATAAGGCCCCCAGTTCCACTCCCAGCACCATCACCAAATACACATGCCTTACACCATATACAAGCAAGACCCAAGGACCACAGCAGCTCTCGGCTATCTTTGTACCAGCTCTTAGTGCAGGTGCAACCTCAAGGCCACCCGGCTTTCCCTCGGGCTGAAGAGCACACCCATGCACTCTCTCAAGATCATGACCAGCATTTTGCAGGCCACCCTCAAATGACTTCTGCATACAGCTAAATCCGAGCGCAGTTTACCTACCTGTCAGCATCTCCGAGGCCCAGGGAGGTATTTCGTTGTAGGGTCTCGCGTACCACAGCCATCCCATCAGGAAGCCGGTTCAGGCGACGAGTGTAGAGGCCAAGCCCACCATCAGTCATATACCTTTGAAAGAAGAGGATGGCACATGTATAGGGTCAAAAGCAGCTGTGCATAGTCTTGCCACTGTGTCCAGAAACTCTGCATGGATCCCTCGTGCTCTAAGGGGAAGGAAAGATTCCTAGGGCTCTGTCACCGACATCATGTAAACAGAACTGAGTCCCCAGCACACTGTGGGCGAAAGGACGATGGAATGGAGAAAGCAGGCGAGCTTTTGAAGAGGCAGAAGATGGAAGATGGAGACAGGCTCCCAGAGAGTCAGGCATCACAGTGGCAGTGGTCTTACAGAATGAACAGGTCCAGTTTCACCTTCAACACTGGGGTCTTCGGGGGTTTCCCACGAGACTCTGGGAGTGACACTCATGCTCATTTACTTTCTTGGAAATGCTTCAAGCTGTTTTCTGTTGGACTCAGTGTTGTCAGGGGTGTGTGTGTGTGTGTGTACGGGAGAACCTCCAGAGTTTTCTGAAGAGGTACCTTAAAGTCCACCAACCAGAGTTCCTGTGAGCAGAGTCACTAGCCAAAGGTTCAAGCATAGAGCATCTGTGCCTCATTTTACCTGGGTCTCCCTAACCCCCTACAGGGACTGGTTAGGTGGTCCTCCCTAACCCCCCCACAGGGACTGGTTAGGTGGTCCTCCCTAACCCCCCCACCGGGACTGGTTAGGTGATCCTCTCCTTACCCCCCTAGAGGGACTGGTTCCGTGGTCCTCCCCTTAACCCTCCACGGGGACTGGTTAGGTGGTCCCCCCTTAACCCCTGTAAGGATTGGTTAGGTGGTCCTCCCTAACCCTCCACAGGGACTGGTTAGGTGGTCCCCCCCCTTAGCCCCCGGTAGGGATTGGTTAGGTGGCGGTCCTCTTTATTTCCAAAGGAGGCTGGGTAGCAGAGCTAAACTTAGGCAGAATTCTCAGTGAAGTTAACAGTTTGATTGTGCACAAGCCCCATTAGATCATCGACCAGGTTTCTGCAAAAGTAAGACTTTGGTATTTCAAGTCTAATAACATGGAGCTCAGAGTCCCAGGAGTCACTGTGTGCTTGACTTCACTGGCTGCACTGAATCATGGGAGGTTTCCTGCACGTGGCTCCTCAGCTTATTATGTACGCAGTAGCTCCTGACTCCTGGCCAACTCTGACTGCACCTACTTTATATCTTTCAGAGGTGGACAGAATTGAGAGGTGCCGAGTTTGCTTGGCAGAGTCAGGGTAGCCAAGTAAGGGCAGAGAAGCAAAGT